>RXID01016619.1:0-63379 GCA_005019695.1 Trichopus zeylanicus subsp. travancoricus
ACTCGGCGCTTTTTGCGGATTTCGAGTGGAGAACAACAAGAAATAAGAAAGAGATATGGAAAACTCTCAGATTCTTATTACTCTGGACCTCACAAGAACTCTTACAAAGCTTATTTGGACATTCTACAAACTCCTTGAACATGCCTTACAATGGGACTGCCGCCCCCTTTATATAGAGCGCGGGCTGAGCTCATGACGTAAGCGCTTACGTCTTTCTGCTATAGTGCGCTACAGTGCTACAGTGTACTTGCTACAGTGTACAGTGTACCTACTAGAGTGTACAGTGTTCTGCTACAGTGCACACCGCCCCTACGTACAGTGGTCACCGTCCTATGCACAGTAACCCTATACTAGAGTACAGACTACTATAGTGACAGCTGTCCTACAGTGACAGCTGTCTGTACGACTATAGTAGTTACAGTGACCGCTGTCTGTCGGCTACAGTGACAGCTGTCTGTACGGCTACAGTAGCTACAGTGTTTTATTCTCTGCATGCCTTCCCACCACGCTCCGCTTGCTAGTCGTGGTGGCTACTTGCTACTGGTACTAGGGCCTTTTCCCCCACTGCACTTCCGCAGGTGTATGGATAGAGGAAGGTTACTGGTGCGGGAGATAGCATCTTGGACTGATTAGGTAGCATTCTGCAGCTACTGGTTGATGCGTTCGATGGCAGGGAACCATGTTGCCCAGAACTACTCCTGAGTGCTCAGTCTCCTGCACTCCTGCATCTTGATTGTGTGTAGAGCGCAAAGTTCTTGCAACGCCATGATTGCTGCAGTTGCTGTTGTAGGTTTGAGTTGGTCACTTTGTTTAGTGATTCCTGCAGGTGGAGTATCATCTTTGTCAATTGTTACTGCGCCTGTTCCGTTGGTGCTGCTTGAACCTCCTGAAATGCTAGTGCCGTAAGTCCTAGTGCGTCGCTGTCTTTTTCGTCCGGCCATCCTGCACATACTAGAGAAGATAGTAAACGGGACAAGGCATCAGCTAGCTGATTGTCCTTGCCGTCGATATGCTCGAAGTGCACTGGGATGCCGATCCCTGTTATATAGTCCGTGAAAGCAATCCACCGGACTCTAGATGGCTTGTGAGTGGGAGACTTGTTGAAGAAGCTGATGATTGCCTGACAGTCTGTCCTGATAGTGAGCTCCTTCTTATCCAAGTAGAAGATTTTTAAGGCTTCGAGGGAATGCATGACAGCATATATCTCCGCGTCTATGGTGGACTTGAGCGGATTGAATTTTCCACTGGCGTAGGCGCATACGCGCTCAGTGGTCTTTGGGTCGTGCTTGTACGGCTTCCATTTGCATATGCCTCCCCATCCCTCCATGCATCCGTCAGTCTCCAGGATGAGGTAGCTTTCTGTAGGGGGTACTTCGAGATCAGGCAATTGCTGTACCAGCTGTTTGATCTACTCGACCAAGGCCCAGTCCTGTTGGTTCATTCGTCTTTCTCCAGTTGGGCTGGTTTTGGCGTACAGTGGGCTGAGTAGCTTGCCTAGATTTGGGATATAGTTCCTGGCATAGTTTAGGATTTCAAGCCAGGAGCGAAGTCCCTTCAGCGTCATTAATGACTTATTTTGTATTTCGGTAATCCTTTTGATGATGTGTGGTTGCAGCTTAATCTTTTGATTACCGATAATTGCGCCAAGGAATTCTACCTCGGCCACTGCGATCTTCATTTTGGTGGGGCTTAGAACAAGCCCATGTTCTTCACAAATGCTCAACATGATGTTGAGATGCTTTGCATGCTCTTCCTTTGTCTGGGAGAAGACCAGGATGTCGTCGATGTAAACGGCGATAAAGTCTTCCGTCCCTTGAAAGCAGGAGTCCATTTTCCTTTGGAAAATGGAGGGAGCATTCTTTAATCCGAATGGTATGACTAGCCATTCGTATAGTCCTGTCGGGACCCAGAAAGCGGTCCACTCTATTGAATCCGGGTGCATGGCCACCTGATGAAAGCCACTTTTTAAATCAAATTTAGAATAGACTTTACTGTGGCTTACCCTCCTTAGGATTGTATTTATCCCCGGAAGGCTGTACTGGTCTTTATTTGTAAGGTCTTTGAGGCGTTTGTAGTTGAAGACCAGTCTCTCCTTGCCCTTCTCCTCCTTCCCGGTGTCTGGGTCAACTGTTGTGCCAGAGTTGACTATGACTATGAAGGGTGTTGTTCTATGTCGGCTTTAGCTCGGCCTGATGACCTCTATACTGAGCAGGGCTTCTATATGCCGCTTGAATGTGTCTTGTAACTGCGGCATGACGTGCTTCAGTGGTCTGTCTTCTATGATAAAATCTGGATTTTTTATATCCAGATGGCAGATTACATTATTTTTTGCCCAATACTTGAGCGGGTCTTCCCCAATGAATCCCGCTTCCTTGAGCCTTGTTATGATGGGTTGGAATTTACGCAGGAAGAATTCCCTGCTGATACCGACGTTGTAGTACACTGACTGCTGGATGTCAATGTACTCGTCTTCCTCCAATTCCAGCTCCTCGACTGCGGCGGCCACCGATGCTGTAGGGGAGGTGCTGATAACAGTTAAGTTTTTGTAAAAGGTAACAATATTACCTTCAATCCTGACCCCTCCTTGCATGGCCTTGATGAAGTTGCATCCAATGATCATCTGAATGCCATCACCTAACTCCATCTTGAAGCTATATGTGTAGGGGATTTTGAAGCTATTATCCCCAATATGCATTTTTCCTCCTTTCAGCTTCTTGTTAGCAGTTTGCTTTGAGTTTATTCCACTAAAGTGCACAATGAAGCTGTTCGCTTCTAATGCCTCTGGTGGTACTGACGCTTCATCTATACAACACGTTGTGGCTCCAGTGTCTAGTATCGCCCTTACCCGAATCCTGGGGATGTTAGGCAATTTCAATTCCACAAGCATGTTATAAAGCATGTTTTTTACCAGCTTCGGTCCTGATGCTGGTTGGGCTGACCCTTCTGTTGCTGTCTTGTAGACAGTTTCTTGGAGCAAGACGCTCGTGTACTCTTCTTCTTCTTCGGCCTCCTTTCTTTTGCCACGCTCTTCAGCTTTCTCGCCAAGTTCTTCATAATCTTCTCGTAGGTTCTTTTCCAGTTCTAGCTCCTGAGCCTTTTGCTTGTAGTATGCTACCTCCTTTTGTAGCCGCTCAATCTCCCCTTCACACCACGTAACGTAGTGTTGCTGCTCCTGTAGCAGCTTTTGGGAAGGAAATGGTTCAGGCGGGGCTGGTGTAACTGGGACCTCCGTCTTGAAATAGTACGGCCCGCACAAATTGCAGGCTGTAACTTTACAATTGGGGCAGTGTATTCTTGCCCTCTTCATGGTCTGGCGTCGGCAACACAAGCACTTTTCTTCTTGTGGCTGCACAAAATTGTTATGCTGCCAAGCGTGCATACAGTTTTCCTGGGAGGCAGGTAACGATACCTGAGGGTGATATCCTCCTTCAATTTCACCCAATACGTAAGTGGCTTCTTCCTGCGGGAGCTGGCCTGGGGAACTGGTGGACTCAGCAGGTTCCTCCTCTTCGTTGTCTGGGTATTCGTCCCATTTTATTGGGTAATCCAGGTCTCCTGCTAAGAATTCCTGGTTCAGAAGCCGATGAAAATAACTCTCATCATCACTCTCCTCCTCCTCGTATTGGTGGTAGCTCTCCTCTTGAGGAGCAAGTTGCTGCTCCAAGGTATGCTGTGGGGTGCTCCGCCCCATGAGGAACTGGCCCACCCTTCTTGTTGCTTACTGGACGGTGTGAAGGCGCCGATGAGTTCTCCTGTATCCTCGAATCTGGTCTTCGAAGAGTGGAGACGATGTGGACGGTTGTTCCAAGGCCAACTGGATGTTCGGCCTTGACGTCATTCGCCTTCAAGCTTCTCCTGCTCCTCCTTGAGTATGTCGAAAGGGTTTTTGAAAACCCTTAGGCTTCCTTGGGCCTCCTGCGGCCTTTGGGTGATGCAGCTTTGCTCTAGCTGAAAAAGAAGCCTTTTTACCTGAGCAAGTTCTTCAGTGGTGTGTAAAGATAGTGCGAGACTATCCTTCTCTAGTTGCCGAAGTAGCCTGGTTGCTTCAAGTGCAAGTTCCCTGGCGTCTTGTTTTGTGAAAGTTCTACTATCAAGTATGACAGTTGTCAAGTTCGTCAGAGAGTCTCTTAGTCCCGAGACCTCTCGTGTGATGTTCCGGCACAGTTCAAGTACTTATTTAAAGTTCTTTAGGTGAACTTTTGATGACAGACAAGTCTTGTCGTAGATTACAGCAAGATTATGTGCTAGCTGGTTTGTTGTAACTTTAGATGTTAAAGCAAGGTCAAGGTATTCGAGATTAGAGGTTCGGGAATGCTCATACCATTCCTGAATAGATTTTTCCCATGCGTCAGACATATAAGCTTAGTTCATGATCACCAAAGCCATCCTAGAGATAAGTTCCAGATTAGAAATAGACTATACTGAGATCACACAGGCGTGCCCTTGGGCTTACAACAGGCCTCCTGCCTCAACTGCCAAGTTAGGGCCTGTTCTTTTTCTCAGATCAGTCACCGCCTAATCCACATAATATCATAAAGGACGAGAATTCGTAATTGATGAACTCAACCCAAGTCTTAACACGGTAATACAGGACAGGAAATGGCAAGAACGAACCCTTACCTCATACTCTTAGCACCTTGACCTCTAAGGTGTTTACGCTGCCATATCTTTGACAAGCTCTGATACCATGTGTGCTTCCGCCCGGTTTATATGGGACTCCCGGCGATTACCTCGCGGAAGCTCTGCGCTCTCGTGGAGATTTCGAGTGGAGAACAACAAGAAATAAGAAAGAGATATGGAAAACTCTCAGATTCTTATTGCTCTGGACCTCACAAGAACTCTTACAAAGCTTATTTGGACACTCTACAAACTCCTTGGACATGCCTTACAATGGGACTGCCGCCCCCTTTATATAGAGGGCGGGCTGAGCTCATGACGTAAACGCTTACGTCATTCTGCTACAGTGCGCTACAGTGCTACAGTGTACCTGCTACAGTGTACAGTGTTCTGCTACAGTCGCACCGCCCCTACGTACAGTGGTCACCGTCCTATGCATAGTAACCCTATACTAAAGTACAGACTACTACAGTGACAGCTGTCGTTCAGCTACAGTGACAGCTGTCTGTACGACTACAATAGTTACAGTGACAGCTGTCTGTCAGCTACAGTGACAGCTGTCTGTACGACTACAGTGGCTACAGTGTAGCTACAGTGTTTTATTCTTTGCACTCCTTCCCACCACGCTCCGCTTGTTAGTCGTGGCGGCTACTTGCTACTGGTACTAGGGCCTTTTCCCCCACCGCGCTTCCGCAGGTGTATGGATAGAGGAATCCTTCCTGCGTAAATTTCAGCCCATCATAACAAGGCTCAAGGAGGCGGGATTCATTGGGGAAGACCCGCTCAAGTATTGGGCAAAAAATAATGTAATCTGCCATCTGGATATAAAAAATCCAGATTTTATCATAGAAGACAGACCACTGAAGCACGTCACGCCGCAGTTACAAGACACATTCAAGCGGCATATAGAAGCCCTGCTCAGTATAGAGGTCATCAGGCCGAGCTAAAGCCGACATAGAACAACACCCTTCATAGTCAACTCTGGCACAACAGTTGACCCAGCCACCGGGGAGGAGGAGAAGGGCAAGGAGAGACTGGTCTTCAACTACAAACGCCTCAACGACCTTACAAATAAAGACCAGTACAGCCTTCCGGGGATAAATACAATCCTAAGGAGGGTAAGCCACAGTAAAGTCTATTCTAAATTTGATTTAAAAAGTGGCTTTCATCAGGTGGCCATGCACCCGGATTCAATAGAGTGGACCGCCTTCTGGGTCCCGATGGGACTATACGAATGGCTAGTCATGCCATTCGGATTAAAGAATGCTCCCTCCATTTTCCAAAGGAAAATGGACTCCTGCTTTCAAGGGACGGAAGACTTCATCGCCGTTTACATCGACGACATCCTGGTCTTCTCCCAGACAGAGGAAGAGCATGCAAAGCATCTCAACATCATGTTGAGCATTTGTGAAGAACATGGGCTTGTTCTAAGCCCCACCAAAATGAAGATCGCAGTGGCCGAGGTGGAATTCCTTGGCGCAATTATCGGTAATCAAAAGATTAAGCTGCAACCACACATCATCAAAAGGATTACTGAAGTACAAAATAAGTCATTAATGACGCTGAAGGGACTTCGCTCCTGGCTTGGAATCCTAAACTATGCCAGGAACTATATCCCAAATCTAGGCAAGCTACTCAGCCCACTGTACGCCAAAACCAGCCCAACTGGATAAAGACGAATGAACCAACAGGACTAGGCCTTGGTCGAGCAGATCAAACAGCTGTTACAGCAATTGCCTGATCTCGAAGTACCCCCTACAGAAAGCTACCTCATCCTGGAGACTGACGGATGCATGGAGGGATGGGGAGGCATATGCAAGTGGAAGCCGTACAAGCACGACCCAAAGTCCACTGAGCGCATATGCGCCTACGCCAGTGGTAAATTCAATCCGCTCAAGTCCACCATAGACGCGGAGATATACGCTGTCATGCATTCCCTGGAAGCCTTAAAAATCTACTACTTGGATAAGAAGGAGCTCACTATCAGGACAGACTGTCAAGCAATCATCAGCTTCTTCAACAAGTCTCCCAATCACAAGCCATCTAGAGTCCGGTGGATTGCTTTCACGGACTATATAACAGGGATCGGCATCCCAGTGCACTTCGAGCATATCGACGGCAAGGACAATCAGCTAGCTGATGCCTTGTCCCGTTTACTATCTTCTCTAATATGTGCAGGATGGCCGGACGAAAAAGACAGCGACGTGCTAGGACTTACGGCACTAGCATTTCAGGAGGTTCAAGCAGCACCAACGGAACAGGCGCAGCAACAATTGACAAAGATGATACTCCACCTGCAGGAATCACTAAACAAAGTGACCAACTCAAACCTACAACAGCAACTGCAGCAATCATAGCGTTGCAAGAACTTTGCGCCCTACACACAATCAAGATGCAGGAGTGCAGGAGACTAAGCACTCAGGACCAGTTCTGGGCAACATGGTTCCCTGCCATCGAACGCATCAACCAGCAGCTGCAGAACGCTACCCAATCAGTCCAAGATGCTATCTCCCGCACCAGCAACCTTCCTCTATCCATACACCTGCGGAAGCGCGGTGGGGGAAAAGGCCCTAGTACCAGTAGCAAGTAGCCGCCACGACTAGCAAGCGGAGCGTGGTGGGAAGGAGTGCAAAGAATAAAACACTGTAGCTACACTGTAGCCACTGTAGTCGTACAGACAGCTGTCACTGTAGCTGACAGACAGCTGTCACTGTAACTACTGTAGTTGTACAGACAGCTGTCACTGTAGCTGAACGACAGCTGTCACTGTAGTAGTGTGTACTCTAGTATAGGGTTACTGTGCATAGGACGGTGACCACTGTACGTAGGGGCGGTGCGACTGTAGCAGAACACTGTACACTGTAGCAAGTACACTGTACACTGTAGCGCACTGTAGCAGAATGACGTAAGCGCTTACGTCATGAGCTCAGCCCGCCCTCTATATAAAGGGGGCGGCAGTCCCATTGTAAGGCATGTCCAAAGAGTTTGTAGAATGTTCAAATAAGCTTTGTAAGAGTTTTTGTGAGGTCCAGAGCAATAAGATTCTGAGAGTTTTCCATATCTCTTTCTTATTTCTTGTTGTTCTCCACTCGAAATCTCCACGAGAGCGCAGAGCTTCCGCGAGGTAATCGCCGGGAGTCCCATATAAACCGGGCGGAAGCACACAAACCCCCAGTAATCTTTGTCTTTGCATGTGCTCCTCTAATCTTATTGTTTGGGCATGCACTACTTTCTCATCCCTGTGCTGCAAGTAGGTAAAGAATATTCTAGGAAATGATTGAGGAATTAGGGGCTTTTTGAATCAATTTCAAATAATTCGAATTGGCTTTCAATTTCCTCAATTTCGATGTTTGGAGGACTACTAATATTTGGGAATTGTTGGAATTGACAATTCTAGCAATTCTCAATTTCGAATTTGACTTCCGAATGAAATTGAATGAAATTCATTATGTGGGACTCATAGTAATTTTAAATTAAAATTAAGAATTTCTCATTCAAATTTTCACCCAATTTTTTATATCTAAAATTATAAAAATTTTTTATCTACTCATTATTTTTTTCACATTTTTATAAAATTTTAATACCTATAAATTAACTTTTTTTAATTTAAAATATATTTTATTAATTGAATATTTTTAAAAAATTATTCTATTTTTTCTTAACTTATCAAATATTATAAATATGCAACCTAACATTATTTATATTTTAAATCACAAAAAAAATTTTCTCTACTCATTAATTTTTTTTACATATTTTTCTAAATATTAATACTTATGGATTATCAATTTCTAATTTAAAATATATTTTATTGATTGAATAAATATTTTAATTTAACGTAAATATATTTTTAATATTTATATATACTTTAACCATCAAAATATGTTTTATTAATTTAATTTATTAAATATTTATATTTTAAAAAAATATAAATAAAATAAAATAAGAGTATTTTTATTTATTTGAACATGATTGATTTTTATTTTCAATTCAAATACCGAAATTCACGAAATTGATTGAATTAATAATTTCTTAACTTTATTTTAAAATATATTTAAACACTAAAATTATCAATTTAATTAATTTTTTTAATTTTTCGAAATTGGCCAAATTGATAATTTTTTTAATTTCAAATCGAAATTGATATAAAGAGCCCTTAATCTCATGCATAACAGTCGATCAGAGGAAGCTGCTACGGCATTTTACGAATTGGACAAGATTATTTCTATATTTCATGAAAAAAAGGACGTAGCAGGCTCGTCAATTGATCTTGAAAAAAATCACGGTAAACAAGTCGATATGGGCCTTAATTGTATGATTAATTAGTTCACGATCGCAACTAGCCTATAATTATTATTATATATTACTACGGGTCGACCGAGCCTACAAATGTTCCGAGGAGTTGGTTTTGCGTAATCTCTTGCTAAGTAAAGTCAAGTCAAGTCATCTCTTGCTAAAACCTTATTATATTGCAACTTTTACATAGAGCCCCTTGGATTTGAAGGAATTTTCAAAACCGCCATATACTATTTGAGACCTATGGTTAAATCCATCTTGCCTTGGGTTAAATTGACCCAGCTAATCAAATGATGGGTTCGCCCCTGATTATATAATTTTTATCACCTCTTTAGTTTATATATTTTAAGCAATTCTCTCCTATTTTTTCCGAATTTTATGTGCCCAAAACGTAATAAGAAAATGAAACAAATTCTAAACCAAGAAGTTTTTCAAAAGATTTACAGACATGACAGGGTGCTGCATGTAATTAATCAAATATGAGGTGGGTTATGCAAAAAAAAATCCGATATCTACCTATATATTTCTTTATTTAAAGAATCCAAGTGATTAAAATAATAAAACAATTATGGCGCCAAAAAGATTTTCTATATCACCAACAAACGTAAACACTCAAATCGAACATGTATAATAGTATCAAACATGTAAATGCCAAAGTAAATACGAAATGAAAAGGAAAATCAAAAGCAAATGTCAAACTGGCAAACAAAAATATCTGACAACGAAAACCGAAAACACTTGTTATCTTTAGTCATGATTGAGGGGGATTTAACTGACGATCCACGGGACTCCAGGATGAAGTGAACATTGAAGAACTCCTCAAATTAGGGTTTGAGAGAGGAGTACAACACTGGCCACCACTTGTAACAGAAAATATCTATAGATTTTAATTTTATCTTTTGATGCAAGACTCGTGAAAAAAATGAGTTTAGAATTGAATTAAATAAATTTACATACCTCAAGGCCTCAAATAAAATTCTAAAATTTTTAGCTAATTCATCTTTGAGTCCTTGCCACTTTTTGATGAGAAAGAATTGAAGAGGAGAAAAAATTTTAAAATAAAAAAAATTCTTCAACCAGAGATAAAAAATGAAACGAAATAGCAACGAGTTGTGATGCTTTGTTTCTCTCAATTCAATTACTCCCTTTCAATTCGTAACCCACCTTTTATTTATCATTTTACAAATAAGCCCCCTAAATTCTTTATAATTATAAATCAAATATTTACGAAAAGGTCTTAAACTCAAATAAATCAATTTAAATCCGATTTTCAACTGAATTCAGTCTCATAAATTTATCTTCCTTCAACAAAGTAATCTTAAGATGAAATCAGATACTGAATATATTGTAAAACGTTCTGATCCATTATGGAACACCCAAATGACTACATACATATAAAATTTGGTTTTATCTATACTGTCATTCATTGTTATGTAAATATCAATCAGACAATCAAATTTGAATCACTCACTATATTTTTAAATTGTTTAATCCGAATTACACAATCAAATTTATTTTAAAAAATAAATCAATAAATAACCTACAAAGTCACGAGACTAACAATATTCCCACTCTAATTAGAATGACTTCTTCGATCTTCGGCATCTCCAGGAACGGTTGAACACTTCTTCTCTTTTTCCACATTGGGGACCTTTTCCTCCTACTTTCTCATCAGCCCGCCACCAACTCTGCTTTGCTGCCTGTCATGTTTCATCACGCACGTTTGGCTACAAATGGATGGGGCTACGTGGCCCAGCATTTGCTACTCTTCTTTTGCCTAGAAAAGCCTAGGGTTACATGAGTGGAAATGACCACAGAGAGAGAGAGAGAGAGAGGAAAAAAAAAAAAAAACAAGGAGTGGACTCGTGAGCAAACAAAGCCAAGCGTTGTTTGAAAGTCTGGCATGGTGTTTCCTTGTTTATTCCCACCCCCACACCATACAGAGCCAAAGTGTTCATTGAAAGCTTCGCGTGGTGTTTCCTCATGTATCATTTTAGGGTTTTGTGCGGTTTTTGGCAACCTTGAGCAGTACATGGCTGTAGTACGTACCTGAGTTCTCGTGAATGATGTCTCCTCTGCTTCATATTTTTCTACCACAAGTGAGTATATATAAAGGAGGCATTAATCTGCAAACAAAAGATTTTGGAGAAGTTTGGTTTCGAGTCGAGAATAACAAAAAATTACTGAGTTGGATCGAAAATGAAAAATAATACTTTTTTTTTTTAACATCTTCTCTTATTTTTAAATAATCAAATAACCTTTAAAATAAAACATTATTTTAATTATTGAATTTTCAACAATCTATTAAAACATTATGTGTGACTTAATTTATAAAATTAAATAAATAAAAACTCAAACCTCTATGAGATTATTGAGAGGCATTATGGTACCGTTTGATTCGAAATTAAGGTCGAGCTCAAATTTAAGATCAAAGTTGAAGTACAAAAATATAGTCTGATTAAATTTTTAGTGTTTGGATGTTAATTTCGTTAGTGAATGATTTAAATTTTTTTGAGACTTTTATGCTCTTGAGTATATTGTTTATTAAAATTTGAATAAATAAATATAATGCTAGTATGGTAATTTATTTTTTAAAATAACGTAAAGATAATTTGATTATTTTTTTAGTATTTAAATGATAGACTGATCAGAAAAGAATGATTCCGATTTTGATCCCGAATCAAACGTATCCTATTTTTGGGAAAAAAGATATTTAAAATGAATTCATAATTACGGGAAAATAGGAATTTCTGGTCGAGCCAGTTGCCGGGCGTTCTCTCTTCGGTCGATTCTCGAAAACGGAAAAGCAAAAACAATCCAAAAGGGTCTTGTTCGAACAAATGGCGAGAGAAAAAGGAGGCGACAGGGTGGGCCTCGTTGGGGAGTTGGGAGAAGACTCTGGACGAGAGGAATTTCAAGGCGCAGAAACGAGAAAGATGATGCTTCGTGTGGATTGGGGGGAGATTGGGATGCTGATCTGAATCACATCACATTCATAATTTAATATTTGTTTCTGTAAAAAAATATTCTTACTGGAAGCGTCCGAAAAAGCATCAAATCAAGTTGAAACGAATAACAACGTATGTATATAATGTCTAATCAGTTATTTATAATTAATTTCATTTGATTAATCAGTAGATAATTTATTAGGCTACGTTTAATAAAACCAAAATCAAGTTAATAGATCATCTTTATAAATTAATTTTTTTTTTTAGTAAAATTAATCCTATAATAATTTAATATTTAAAAACTTTTTTAAATATTTTAATTTAATAATAAATACAAAAAAAATTTAGAAAATGCTGATTTTGATAATGACTCCGAATCAATCGGGACTTGGATAACTCAATAAATATGATGGGAAAAAAAAATCTGGACTTGACTTATTATGCAGAGGCATCCCGGTAATTTTCTAATTTTTCAAAAGCGTCGTTTTCTTTGCAGCTCACATCGTGATTCCTAAGAAATGTGTTTCGCCGATTCACCGACGATGAAGAGTCTTCGCCTCCGACTGGAGACAATTTCTCGACGACCGATGCGCACAAAACTGCAAGCTCACCTCGCCAACACCGCTCCGAAGCCTTTTGCGCGTTGGTCGTAAACGGACCGGGCTGGCTCGAAAGCCCTCTGAAAATCAAGGGCCGCTGACTCGAGATTTCGGATTTTGAATTTCAGATTGTGTTTGAACTACGGTAAAATATTAACTAGCCGGTATTTAGGGGTAGACAAAACTAATAAACTATATCAATTTTTATTATTTTTAAAATTAAAATTAAATTTCGATTCTGGAAAATTTTTTGAGCTGAAATCATATCGGTTTGAACCAAGAATCAAAATTTTGATTCTAGTTTTAAATCGATTTTAAAATAATTTTAAAATTGATACATAGATTTCTTTAATTTTAAAATCTAATTTTTTTCCATATTATAATACTTTAAAATTTTTAAAAAATATATAATAAATTTTTTTATGGCATCTTTTAAAACTATAAATTTAACGGAGATTTTAAAATATATAAAATATTATAGATATGAAATTAAATTTTAATATATATGTAATTTATATATTATACGCATATATAAAATATATTTATATATTTATTTAAAATCAATATAGTTTTAGTCTATCAATTTTTTGTAAAATATAGAATCGAAATTCAAACTAATTTTGTGATTATACAAAAAATTGAGAATGGAAATCATATTAATTTAATTTAAAAATTAATTTTTTTTAATATCGTGATTGTCAACGGGTATGATACGATATGTCGATTTATTGATTTTTTTTTTTTTTTAACCCCGAATATCATAAACAAATCTCTGACTCGGATCGGGCTTGGGCTTGGGCATGGCCCTGATAAAGAGAACTTCAGGCCATTTCTTCATTTCTTTCCGGCAGAGGAAACTGGAAATTCCGGTTGGGCATCGCCATCGCGGGATTTGGTGATGTTTAGTCAAAATGTCACGAAGTCCGGAGCACAAGATTGGTCGCCTTCGTGTATTCAAGCGTTTCAAAAGGCGAAAGAGACCGAGTGATAAGACCCCCGATCCGTGGAGATAAAACCAATATTCCAAATACATATTATTTACTTGTTACTCATTTTAATGGAAACTATTTCAGAGATTTTACTGACAAAGCATGACGTTTCGTTTTATCAGCGAGAGAATTCCAGACCTGCGGGGAGTCAGAAAGGCAACGTTTTGGTTCAGAATTAAAATCAAAATTTACTTTTATAAATTAATTTTTTTTTTATTAAAATTAATATTTCAATAATTTAAAATTTAAAAAATTATTTAATTTTTATAATAATATAAAATAAATAACATTAATTTTATAAAAAAAAATAATTTTAAAATATACTGATTTTGATTTTGATTTCAAATCAAATGGAACAAAAAAGAGAGAACCTAACCGGCTCGTGACTTTACTTCGGTTTCGATCTACAAAATGGTCTGTGGGGGGGGGGGCCCGATTCAGCGTGCCCTGCTCCATCAGGTATCATTCTTCTCGCTAACATGAGAATTACGTCGTCTACGTCGAATCAAGCACTTTCGTAGATAAAATTGAAACGGATCTTGATCTTGAATATTAATATCCGAAAATTGAGCAGGTCCCTCGTAGTTGCCCGAGCTCATTGCAGCTTAGAATCTCGAGCCCAAAGCTAATTGGTTTTAGAGATGGCAGGCAACGTCAGTCATGGAAGACAATGATTAAGAAAAAGACTAATCTGCATTATCTGATTCAAACCATGATTGGGGGTGTCCTACCTCCTAAGGATCAATTCCCCGCTCGCTCGCTGCCAATTTGGGCTTCGCGAGTTGAACATAACGAGCATATAACGAAAAAACCATTATAATAAAAGAAAAATTCCGCCACTTCAATTTCGGGGCTTCAAAAATCACCAAAAACTAGTAATATTTTTTTTAAAAAAAAAAGTTTCACTTAATTGATGGCATTTCTTATAAAACACTGATAATAGATTATATATAATATATATGTCCGTTCAAAATCTATTTTTAGTTCTCCAATGTGCATAAAAAACAATGATGTAATTTATATTCATTTCAATGCATAAAAAACTTTTTTGAATCGTGAAAGATTATTGATGTTTGTATTTTATTTTATTTTTTTTGTGTAAAATTGTCTTGATGATGCATGCAAATTCAAAGGTAAGAATTTAACTATTGGCAAATCTTCCCACTCCTATTTATCTTTACCAACATTTTTATATTTTTTTCGGCATTTTTGAAAGTGCTTGCAAAAAATCATATTTTCATTATTGTTTTTTATAATTTTTTCGGCGCATCCAAAAAAAAATCATAAAAAATACAATTTTTGTTAGCATTTTTTATAACTTTTTTCCGAGACTTATAATAAACACTTATATCAATAAAAACATTTTTTTGGCGCTTCTAAAATATCAAAAATAGTGACAATATAATTTTTGCTAATGTTTTAAAAGTACCATAAAAAAAGATGGGTGTTACACTGTCAGTGATTTCTTAATTAAGTATTAACAGCGCTTCGAAAATATCACCAATACTTCAATATATTACAGTGCATACTGCATAGCGGTGTAAACTTATCCAAGTTGGGTTTCTGGACGTACCACATCAAACATAAGAATCTCACGAATAGTCCCATAAAATCCAAATCCATGCACATATGCTGTTCCTAGACATCCAAAATCAAACTAATAGTTTGACTTATTTATAGATTAGCATGGTCAGTGGAGATCGAACATGGAGTAGTGCACATAATTTTATCAGCTTGCAGGGGGCTGCATACAAAAAAAAGCTAGAAACTGACAACCCATTGGCTTGGAGACAAGCGCAATCTAAGTCTCCGCAGTGTCTGAAGCCTGTAGGTCGTGTTTCACTTGCTCTCCTTGGGTTGGGATGACCCCAACCTATCCTACAACTACTATATATTTTATGCATAAAAGTACCATATATATAACATATATAACGACACTAATATATAATTCACTCATCTCATTCATATTTCAGTGAGAAACTCTGAATTCTCAAGCTGCCACTCCTCTCTGCTCTATATATTATCCCAGACTGCATGGGTTTCAGATACAAACACAGACACAGTTTAGCTCACATGTAAACCTTTTCCCGTCTCTTCTTCTTTCTCTGTATCTCTTATTTAAGATAGAGAGAGATCTCCATATTTTTAGAGCTAAAACATATAGAGAGAGATAGAGAAAGAAGATGGCGGGGACCCAGATCCAGAGCAAGAGCACCAGCACCAGCACCAGCAGCAACCCCAGCCTCAAGATCTTCGGCTTCAGCGTCACCGACAGCGACGACACGTCGGCTGCTGCTGCTCGCAACGGCAGGAAGTATGAGTGCCAATACTGCTGCCGAGAGTTTGCCAACTCGCAGGCGCTCGGCGGCCACCAGAACGCCCACAAGAAGGAGCGCCAGCAGCTCAAGCGCGGGCAGATGCACCACCGCACCGGCGCTTCCGGCGCCGGCGTAGGGGTTATCTTCCCCCGCAGCAGCCCGATGGCCTCGGCCTTCTCGCCGCCCCAGCGCCTGTTCCGCCCGGCGCCTACCAGCTGGGTCTATTTCTCCAGGCCGGGGCCGGCTTTGCAGACCTCGCATGGTTGCGTCGCCACCTCCCCGGCCGAGGTTTCGCTGCCTGACCGTTCTTCTTACTTGAACTCTGGGTTTCAAGAACCCAGGCGGACAGTGGCGGCGGCGGCTGCAGCACCAGCCGCGGCCACATCGGATGGGGCTTTGACCTTAGACCTTCACCTCAGCCTTGGCCCTTCCGGTCACTGATTAATTGATTGCTTTGTGCTGTTTAGTGTTCAATGTTTTTCTTGTATATTTTTTCTTTTCTTGTACTTGAATTTTGGTTTGGATTTCCTGGCTTCCAGGAATCTGCAGAAGTGAAGAGATGGAAATTATGCATTCGAGGACCTAAGTTTTTCAAATTATGAGGTGGAGAACATAAAATAATAATTGCATGAAATTGATATCTCGGCGATTGCTTAGACTTTGGAGAATACAGGTAGGAACAATAAAGAGCATGGAGATCTGGTTCCGGTCGGGCGGGCTGTTGCGATGATAAGATCGCGTAATCTTTAATTAGATTCGTGTGGGCCCGACAGTGCGGGCCTCCACTCTCGTCCCCTTCGAGTAGGATTTTTATTGTGCGTTAATTAATTGGCTGATGGACCCATATAAATATGTTTATACGGAAAATGGTCTATCCGTATATAAACAAAACAAAATTGGCTTACCTTGAGTTATCCAAGATAAATAATTCAGGAAATTTTTTTTTTTTTTTCTATCCATGAATAAATTATTTTTCGAATAAATCGAGTTTATTTCGGTTCATCCGCAAATGAAACGCGACTTTGCATGCATTCGAGAAAATTTAGGGAAATTCTGCTATTCATTATTTATGAATTTCGATCAATCGCGTTTGATTTTTAATGATAATTTAATAATTGAAATTTATTTTATGTTCAAAAGAAGATAATTGACATGAATGAACATAACAACGAGTCGCATACATAAATCGCGTTATGTAATTATAGATATTTTAGGGAAAAAAGGGGAAAAAATATTTTTTTGATAAAATTAGTTTTTTTTTGTAGTAAATGTAGGCATTTTTGTCTTCATGACTTTCCCATGTAAAGCGCTGGAGGCGTGAAACGAGTGTGTTCATAATTAAGATGTGATGCAATTTATTTGAAGACGAGGGTCCACGCGTCCCTCCGCCACTCGAGTGCGTGGACATATCCGCACCACGCAGGCCATGGTCTCCTGTGCGAGGGACCCTAAAGAGCTCCTATGTAATCTATATTCAGTCCCATAGCATATTGTTTAGAGAAAATTTTTTATATTTTTTTTTATAAATTCACGATATTTTTCTGTATTTCTATAAAAATAATAATTTTTATACATTGGCCTGAAAGTGATTTTTTTTTTCTCGAAAATCATTTTGAAAGGGGCATTTGAAAAGAAAAATAAAATTTTTGAGTAGTATGCAAGAAATTTAAAGAGACATTTGAGAAAAAAAATTTACTTTTATTAGAATTTTTATGGAAACATAAATGAAATGTTATGGCTTTATACAAATATACAAGAAACTTTTTTTATATTTTATATTGCTCAAATGTTCATCTAATATTGTCAATAAATATTTACATATATTGTACATTCAGATCAGTAGTATTAAGAGTATATTTAATTTTAAATTTAAGCAGTCATCCAAGCTAATATTAATATTTTACAATCAATCACCTATTAACTAATATGATTAACTAGTATAATTAACTCCCAAAATAACACTAACTCCAAACATTACAAATTGTTAATTTTATTAAAATTTAATATTATTAATTAAGATCGTCTCGAATCAAATAATTTCCAAAAACTCTTTTCCGACGAAGTATGAAAGCATACTGAGGGATTATCACATATTCTACCTTCCATTGTGTATCTTCAAATGGAACCAAAGGCGACTAGGGTTTCTTTCAAAGCTTATGATAGTGATTGGACTACTTAATTCCATAACTAGCGGAATAATCAATTATAAACCTTATTAATTACCTACCAATAGTACAAGATTAGACGCACGTAAGATCACCCGGAGATTCGTATCACTTAAATTACAAAACACGAACTCAGTTTGCAAGTTCTTTTAATGACGTGAAATGCTCTTCATCCCAAAAGCAATTAAGCTCGCGGTTGCTTCCATATATCAATTTGGCTATAATAAGACCGGTTGAGGCACATAATTACCAATTTAACACTAGTGTTAGTTAAGATAATACATGGTTTATTTGTTCTTAACAAATCATATTTGTGTTATGGTACGTCATGCAGAAAAGTTTACGTTTGAGAGGCCAAGAAAGTCTTCTCTTAAGGCATGGCGTGAGAAAACCCTTTCGACTTCAAGTTTGCCTTTTTTAAATAACAAAATTTGCATATGTATCCATACGTTATAATGTCAGATATGATGAATTAGTCCCATATTTGATATTGGATAGATAAAGTCTAATATATATAGTAAAAAAAACCTCATATGTTATGTGTTTAAGTTTTTTTTGATGATTTGATATTCAACCCACTATATTGATTTGGTTTGACATTCATTCGACTCCTCTAACAAATGGTATAAGAGTTTTAGGTTCAAAACTGTGCAAATTCTTAATACCGAAATTATTGTAATGATGCGACCGAATTGAGTCGCACGTTAGTCTCTCTTTAAAAAAAATCAAAAATAGAAACAAAAACTCGTTAGTATAAATCACACGATGGAATTGCTTAAGTAAAGGAATACTGTGATGATGTGACTGAATTGATTCATATGTTAGTCTCTCTTAAAAAAATCTAAAAAATAAGACAAAAACTTATTAGTATGGGTCACACGGTGAAACTGATTGAGTAAAAGAATTCCTAATTAAGAGTGTTAAGATTGATGTTGTCAAATCACACTCGAAGAAGGAGATTATTATAATGTCAAATGTGATAAATTAATCTCACATCGAATATTGGATAGATAGAGTCTAATAAATATATTGAAAAAGATCATATCCTATAAGTTTAGGCTTTTGGAATATCTTAGTGTTCGATCTATTATATTGATATGATTTAATACTATTTCGACTCCCCTAATATCCCTACAGTATTTCATAATTTGAAGATAACCCTCAGTCTGGATTAAATTGGACCAATAATGTCACTCTTTCAAAAGGCAAGATGATTGAATGGATGAACTTTGGAAGGCATACAAATAAAAGAAAGAAAGAAGCTACTTGATGCAATTCGCATCCTTAAAATCTCGTCAGGCACAAAGACTTGGATTGCAAAGGCAAAGCTACAATTGATGTTAGTAGCTTTGAGTTGAATTTCTAATAGCATATTAACACATGCTTGTCATCGTTTCCTCAAAGAAAATTTCGGAATAGATAATCATATTGTTTTCCTTTTGTTCTATGTTATGAGATTATTTTGATTAAATTTATCCTCTTGATGGTTATTTTATAATGTAGCGGGAGAAAATACGAGACATAAAAAGAAAATCACTTCTCGAACAAACTATTGATAGAGAGCATTTGAGGTTACCTTCAACTACTTTTATCTTGCATGTCGTGGCAAGAGTTGATTTAATAAATCTAAATCTCAAGGAATTATTCAAATTTGATCGAAAGTGAGTTAGACTACATCAGTACAAGTCAACCCCCACACAAGTTCGTCTTAAAAATTGTAACCTGCATATGCTAAAATGGTTAGTCATGATCGGCCAACATTGTTCTGCTAAGGAACTCGATTTGCTTATTCTGAGAGGAACGGAACCACCTTGATAATTTTTAATTTTTATATTTTATTTTTGAAAAAATCAAGTGCACAATCCAATTGACTCGAGTCTTACACGATCTTCATCTCCAACCTTTTTCTTTTCCACCCAACGCACGTGTGCGAGCGCGCGCGCGCAGAACAAAGAACCCACGCTGATAAGACTGTCGTGTCCATATAAAAAGAATCATGGATTTCATTAGATGTGCACAAATCTTTTTTCTCCTTGGAATGAAAGAAACACAAATACAACTCGACAGAAGTCGACATTTGCATTTGTTGCGAATAAAATTAGAAATTCACGAAAAGCCGTTCGTCCGGCGAAGGACAGTTCAGATTATTTCTGAAAAATGCTCTGCAACACCTCCGGCTCCACGTTCAATGTACCTCCACTGGCATCCCACTCTTTCACCCTTTGGCTCTACGTCTTCCCCAGCTCCTTCGCACGACTACAATGAGGGGGCGATAGAGGACCGGCTCGTTGAGCCGGCCAAAAAGCTTAACGTCGGATTGAAATCAAATGAACCGAAACTAACTCACGATAATGAGATCTACATTCTATTCATAGTAAAATGTCACGCTTTTTCAATAAGTCAACTTATTAGCGTCGCATTACATGAAAAATTTTAATTATGATAGCGCATTAAATATCTATATCTTTATTATGTATAGTAAAATTTCTTCACGCGAAAAAGCGAGATTCCCTCTCATTTCTTTTTGACAAATTTTTTTTTTTTTTTTTCATATTAACTTAACCGTTGCGGAATTTTCATTGGAAGTATTTTTGATCTATACTTATCCTATAAATAAAAAGTCAAATTGCAGCCGCCCATGCATAACTTTGACCGAATCCGAACTTAGAGCTCTCCAATCTGTGTTGCATGGAGGGGTACACGTTTATTCTATTTTTATTTCTTTCCATTTCTGCCTGCCACGTTTATTTTTCATACGCTTGGTAAGCGTTATGTAATATAATCATATCCATCAAATTCAATTATATTTTATCTATAAGAGTTGTTTTTCTATGTGCGAAGAATTAAATATTACGTTGAAGTATACAAAATCACTTCCTCTTACTTCTCACATGCTTTGATAAATAATAAAAAATAATTCACTCCTGAAATTTTATCGGACAAACAATTATTTAAAAAATAGTATTAATATACATAATATTATTTATTTAAAATAAATTTTTAGTAAATAATTATCTATCTTACCGTAAATTTGTGGGAAACCACCTGCGTTATTATTATTAGTAAAAAAAATCACTCGCCTTATACTATAAATCTAGAAAAAATCATCTTGATTAAAATATATCCAAAAAAATATTTTTTATTTAATGTTACCAATTAAAATTAAGCATTTTAAGTAAAAAATTACTTATCTAATTATAAATTTGTGAAAAATCATCTATCACAACACTATTAGCAAAAAATTACTCATTTTATACTATATATTTACAAAAAATCACTTCGATTAAAATAATTTAAAATATTTTAATTTGATTTGATTTTATCAACTAAATTAATATAAAAGTCATTCAATTTTATTTCAGATAATTAGTTTACGATTATCCTACAACCGGTTTGACAAAATTAAATTTTTTATTTTTTATTTCATAAAATCAAACAATTATTCTCTCATAAAATGAATGAATTAATGAAAGATTAGTCTTCACTGAATTTGCTCAATCTATTTAATTACAACCTTATAATGTAATCGCATTCTCTGCTCCAATTGCTGTTTTTGTTTCTATATTCCCGATTTAGCTACTGGGTCAATCTAGTAAAAATTGTTGTAGATAGGACCTTAAACTTTGAATAAAATAAGTTGTTTTTGATATTAATTTAATATTTATCTAAGCTAAAATCAAATTATAATAATTTGACGTTTTATACTAATTTTAATCGATAAAATTAAATCAAATTAAATATTTTTTAAAATATTTTAATCGATATAATTTTTTATAAAGTTATAGTATTATATGAGTGATTTTTTACTAATAATGATAAAACAGTTATTTTTTTGTCAATTTACAATTAGACATGTAAGTGTTTGCTAAAAGCTCTAAAATTAATATAAAAAATTTAATTATTCTTATTAGATTTTGATTTGAATAATTATTAAATTAATAAAAAAAATAACTTATTTTATTATAATTTCTGCAAAAGACCACTTGTCCAGTATTATAAAACTAAAAATTTAAAATTTAATTTTATCGAATTGACTATTGATAATTACAAATCAGTTGTTTAAAAAAACAAATGAAAATAATTTGATTTTTTAGATATTAATTTAATTGATAAAATTAATTAATTGAGGTGACTTTTTATAAATTATAGTGTTAGACAAGTATTTTTTTTGTTAATAATGATAAGATAAATAATTTTTCGTAAATTTACAATAACGTAGATAGTTATTTTTTAAAATCTTTAAAATTGTTATAATGAAAATTTATTTTATAACAAGATGTGAGATTATAAATATAATTATAACTCAAAATAAATAATATAAATTATTAAATTTATTTTTATAAGTGATTTTGGATAAAAAAAATCAGATGTGAAATCTAATTTATTTTTTATCTATGGACCCAAAATTAACTGATTTATTGCAGGAGCATTATTGCAAGAACATCAACATAGATAGACTTTGTTTTCTCATCCATAAATAGATGATTGTTCTCGAGTGTGTTATCAAGAGCATCAACATTCGTAACAAGCAATACTTGTTCTCCACCATATCCACAATAATTCAGAAATTTTATGAAAATATTAAATTGTGAGAAAATGAAAAGTGTTATGATTTTTTCTGATTAATTAATTTCACAAGTTCTATTACTAACTGGAATTCTTAACTAATTCTGCTATGAACCGTGAAACTCATCCCAATTGCAGCCTTCATGGGAATTTCTCAAATGAAATCATTAATTTTTTTTGTTTTTGAGAATAACTTATATTTATCTTGTTAGAAAAATCAAATTAATCATATTACCTACCTCCTATATAACCCCTTAAAAGTTCAAGTAATTCTACATCATACCTTTCAATGATTCGCAATTACGGTTTATATGCAACATGCGCAGGTATGAAAGAGAGATGAAAGTATTGAGAATTGATCATCCAACACAAACAACTCATCCAAAGCTATAAACACAATTATGAAGTTGTCCATCAAACTAGGGACACAAGAGCTCGAACACAAACCCTAGACCATGAGAAGCATACAGGCCACAAGAAGAGATAGAAACTGAGTTTCTATTGCTTCACAAACCATGGCGCACGTCAGTGAACTTGCTCTTGATCCACTTGAAGCTGCTTCTTACTGAAGACTTGAGCTTGCCCTCCACGGAAAAGAGGTTGTAGGCGGCCACCCGCCGCTTGCGCTTCAGCTCCGGGTCGCTCGAGCTCGCGAAGCCGCCGTCCTGGGGACCGTTGAAGCTGTAGGAGTTGGTGCGGCCGGCTTCGAGGCCGAACCGGCCGCCCGGGTATGCTGACGAGTAGTCGTGGGGGAAAGACCTGCTCTTCTCCATGAGAGAGAGAGAGAGAGAGAGAGAGAGAAACACTAACCCTAGAAGGAGGAGGAGAAGGCGGAAGAAGGAGGTGGTAGGGTTCGGCTTTGTAGGGTGATATGTAGTTGAGAGATGAGTGGGGTGGGGGGCAGAAAAGGACCAGCGAAAATTTTGATGGTGGAGAGAATGATAGCATCACAATTGGGCGGGGGCAATCACTAGTGGGGTGCCCCACGTGTCATGTTGGAAGATTTGCTATAAAATCTCCTAATTTTCTAAATTTCTCTCACTTCCAATTTTTTGAAGAGATTTTGCAAATATCCCCCCATAAGATTTATTTTTAGGTTTGGGTTGGGATTATCCCCTGATAACCCGTCGCACTAGGTGCCATTTCACATAATTGCAAGGGTGTGTATGCAAAAAGAGAGACAACGACTAGGACGCATTTTCGGATCGGCCAAGACGTATACCGGTTGAATTAAAAGGTGGTTTCCATAGTTACTTTGACGAACTAAATTGATGCAGCATATCCATCAAAAAAGCATCAATTTTGTTTTACTTATTTATTTTCACATGGAAAACACAAGAAAATAAGAAATCTATGCGTATCTGAGTTGCCAAATCAAAAATAGAAAAAGAGAAGAGTCAGTGTTTGCAGGCATTCATGCAAGAATGATGGATATGGCCATTCATTTTATTTATTTATTTATTTTTGATATGTTGATGGATGCGGCAACTTTGGATGAACCAGTAGTATAGCTTTTGATAAGAAGATGTAGTGGGTGGCACATGGTGTTGGGCTCCATCTCCGGAGGTGGTGGGCTCTTTGCTTTAATGCCTTCCTCCATTTCTCCTTGTGGGGCTTTGGCCACTGTCCCTGCTTCACCTCTTTTTGAAGTCTCCTCACAAAATAATAACAATTAAGTTGAAGAAAGAAAAAAAAAAAAGAAAAAAAAATTCTTTTCCCTAAAAATGAAGCAATGAATTGTGATGTTCTGAATTTTCACAAAAAATGGCTAGAAAAATTTCAGATATCCACCTTGGTTTGCCTAAAAAATGGAGCTAGAGAGAATTATAACTAGTTTAGTAAATTTCCAACCCAGAAAAGCTAGTTTAGCAAGTTATAATTAGTTAAGCAATTGGGGATAAATCCCTCATCATCATCATCACCATATAGCATCATCATCGTGCCCCCACTAGAAAGTAGAAACAATGTCAAATTGCAGCATCCAATGCTGCATGCTCTGTACCTAATCTACATCTCCCTTGTGCTATAGATGTGACTTCCATCATATCAAACCTGCACCTAAACGAGCCTTTCAATGCCGTTTGGGCCTAAGGATAAGGTCACGTCAGGTATTAGCCATACTTCTTTTAAGCTTAATTGGACTAACAAGAATTAAGTTAAATTAATACCTCCAAGCCCTAAACTTGTACTGCATCCTTGTTATCAGTGTCGTAGAGTTATTCTCACTAGTTAATCTGACTAACTAGACTGACCAAAAGTTAGTCAAGCTAATCGAGATAAAACCAAACCAAATGTCTCCTGCTGTTTAACCACTAATTGACCAAAAAAATTATTCAAATTTAGACTTAACTAATTACATCGAATTTACATGTCAAAAATAATCAAATTACTTATAAGGCAAAAAAAACAAAAAGATTATCATTCTTTTTTTAAAAAAAAAATTTTTTTTTAATAGTCAATTCCTTCGTAACCGTGTTCTGTTTTTATTCCATTCAATATTGATTTGCACCTTACTAAATTTATGATTTTTGTTATATAGAAACAATTGGTAATAAAATCTAATAAACTCCATTAATATGAATATATAGAAATCTCGGCGAAGACTGACTGAAAGGTTTCGGTTTTAGCTATGGCCGAAATGTTTTAGTCTTATTTTATTTCAATTTTAGGATTTATCGTTTGCGAACTCTCGACGAAGCTTCGAAGCTTGGTCTTAGCTTCCTCAGTGATATGCTTAGCATTGGCCCTTCTTCCCCGGCGCCTTCATCATCATGTTGCCATCATCGCCATTTGCCATATAGTGAAGGCCGTAGCGCAAAAGTCCAGCCTCTTCGGCCGTAGCCAACGCCTTCGGCCCCTCACCACTGCCACTATCTTGGAAGAAGGAAGAAGAGGTCAGGTCCGATCCAGCACCTGCTTCCTTCTTTGGCTTGCTCTCATTGCTGCCCATCTTTTTGGTCTTGAGTTAAGTGAAGATCGGTGGGTTTAGAACTAGGGTTATGATTTTTGGTATTGCACACATGAGTGGAGTACTGTTGCGAAAAATATCAATGTCAACCACAATTGACGATATAGAGGAAGAACAGAAAAGGAAAAAAGATAACAGACAAGAGATATATGTGGGGAAGACGATCCAAAGAATATTGTATTAATGGGAAGAGGAAGAGAAGATTACAACAATAGAGACGAAACTCCAATATCACCAACTCTCACAAAAGACTAAGTAGCTTAACCGTCACAAGACGTATTGAGAGTATTGATTTATATATATCTCTCTTAGTCTCTATAGAAACCCTTACATCAATGGTGTATTTATAGATGTGGCCTAATGATGTTTGAGTCAAAGTAAAAGACTGACTCAAATAAGACTTCTACTGATTTAAGTCTTCTAATAAAAGATAAATCTAGATAAGGATTAGGCCCACTAAATAACTTCCTAATATAATTAAGACTATCCGAAAAATCCGGATTCGAGACACCATAAAGCCAACAATCTCCAGCTTGACTTGAATCATCTTATTCTCTGAATTTAAATCTTCAATAGATGTCTTTGTCATTACCTCCTGGGATAGGATCAAAGACCTTGAATATTGATCAAGTCCAAGCAGAGCTTGAACTTATCGATCGAAATCACCTTCGTCAACATATCTGCAGGATTTCTTGAAATATGAATCTTTTGTAAAGAAATCTCACCGTCTTCAATAATATCCCGAATAAAATGAAATCGGACATCTATATGCTTTGATCTAGCGTGGTACATTTGGTTTTTCGCAAGGTGTATGACGCTCTGACTGTCGTAAAAAATAGGAAGAACATATTGAGAAAAACCAATTTCACTTGCCAAACCTTTTAGCCATAGAGCTTCTTTGATGGCTTCTATAGCTGTCATATACTCAGACTGTTGCAGATAATGCTACAGTTGACTGTAGGGTACACCTCCAACTAATAGGTCCTCCACAAAGAGTGAAAAGATAAACAGTGAGGGATTGGTGTCGATCAAGGTTTCCAGTATAATCTGAATCGACGTAGCCAATAATTTTGGCCTCTTGCACTGTGTTCCTGTCGAAATATAAACCAATATTAAGAGTACCTTTGATATATCTTAATAGCCATTTCATGGCCTGCCAATACTCTTTTCCTAGATTTGTCATGTAACGACTAACAACGCTGACTGCTTATGTAATATCAGGTCTTGTGCATACCATAGCATACATTAGACTTCTAACAGCACTTGAAAATGAGATATTCTCCATGTATGCATGCTCTTCATCTATAGAAGGACACTGTTGAGCTGAAAGCTTGAAGTGAGATGCCAAAGGAGTACTGACATGTTTTGAATTCTGCATGTGAAAACGAGAAATAATCTTCTCGAGATACTTGCTCTGTTTGAGCCATAATTTTTCATGCTTTCGATCTCGATCAATCTTCAAACCGAGAATCTTCCTTGTAGTACTTAAATCTTTCATCTCAAATTTCTTTTTCATTTTAAACTTTAGATCATTCAGTAGAGATATGTCTTGAGTAACGATAAGCATATCATTAACATAAAGAAGCAATATAATAAACGAGTTATTGGCATGCATCTTAAAATAAACACATCAATCATGTTTGCAGTGGATGAAATCTTTTCCCAGCATAAAACTGTCAAACCTTTTATACCATTGCCTTGGAGACTGTTTCAAACCATAAAGTGATTTGTTCAACTTGCAGACAAAATTTTTCTTACCTTCTTGGATGAACCCTTCAGGCTGTTGCATAAAAATTTGTTCTTCTAATTCTCCATGCAGAAAGGCAGTTTTGACATCAAGCTGCTCTAACTCAAGATTATGAAAAACAATTAAAGCAAGTAGAAAACGAATTGATGTGTGTTTAACCACAGGAGAGAAAATTTTATTAAAGTCAACACCCTCCTTTTATGAATACCCTTTTGCAACTAAACGGGCCTTGAATTTAACACCATCTATCTCAGAAAAATCTTCTTTCTTTCGAAATACCCACTTACAACCAATTGCTCTTTTACCTTCTGGTAATTTCACAAGATCCTAAGTATGGTTCTTTTGAAGGGAATCTATCTCTTCATTCATAGCAGCTTGCCATTGAGAAGAATTCTTATCCTGCACTGCTTCTTTACTGGAAGAAGGATCACCATTGTCAGTAACTAAAGCAAAAGCTACCATATATTCAAAACCATACCTTTCAGGTGACTTTATTTTTCTTTGAGATCTTCGAAGTGGAGTTTTTTCAGAAACTTGATTCTTAGAATTTTCTTGAGAGTTGGGCATACCCTGAATATCTTCTTCTGAATGAACTACATGCTCCACCTCCACTTGCATTATATCATTGGGATCTTTCTTGAGAGATTTTAGCATAACACTTTCATCAAATACTATGTCTCTCTCAATAATTACATTTGAGAAAGTAGGATCCCACAAGCGATAGCTTTTGACGCTTTTGGCATAACCCACGAGAATACACTTTTTGGAACGTGCATCTAACTTATCCTTGACAACATGCATATAAGCAGGGCAACCAAAAATCTTTAAAGAAGAATAATTTGCAGGTTGACTAGTCCATACCTCTTCAGGAGTCTTGCGATTAATGGCTGTTTGAGGAGAGCGATTCACAATGAAGCATGCTGTATTGATTGCTTTTGTCCAAAAATCTTTATCAAGATTAGTTGTACTGAGCATACTACGTGCTTTCTTCAACAAGGTTCTGTTCATCCTTTCAGCCACACCATTTTGTTGAGGTTTTCCTGGGATGGTAAAGTGGCGTTCGATGCCTTTATCTTCACAGAATTTGAGAAATTCTGTTGATTTGTACTCTTCGCCATTATCACTTCTGAGGTATTTGATTTTTCTGCCAGTCCTTTTTTCAACTGAAGTTTTTCACCGTTTGAAAATAGAAAATACTTCGGTTTTATGATGCAAAAAATAAATCCACACTTTTCTGGAAAAGTCATCAATAAAACTGACAAAATAACGAGCACCGAATTTTGATGGAATAGGAGAGCACCACACATCAGAATGAATATAATCAATTAAGCCTTTAGTGCATTGAATACCGGTGTTAAACTTTACCTTGGACTGTTTACCATAGAGACAATGCTCGCAGAAATCCAATTTGCATAAGTTGAGGTCTTTCAGTAATTTTCTTTTGTTGAGCACACTTAAACCTTACTCACTCATATGACCGAGACGCATATGCAATAAGTGGGTCATATCAGAAGAAGAGGCCTGAGAAATTGCTGCTCCACCTGCAACGGTTTTTCCTACTAACTCATACAAATTTCCATGCTTTAGGCCCTTCATCACTATCAATGAGCCTTTAGCAACCTTAAGAACTCCACCTTCAACAGAATACTTATAACCAACAGAATCCAAAGCACCCAAAGAGATCAAATTCTTTTTCAAATAAGGAACATGTCTAATATCAGTAAGAGTTCTAATAATATTATCAAATATCTTAATTTTGATTGTTCCAATTCCAATAATTTTGCATGGATTGTTATTACCCATCAAAACTAAACTACTATCATAGGATTTGTAGTCTTCAAACCAATCATTATTAGGACGCATGTGGTAAGAACAACCAGAATCAAGAATCTAAATATCATGATAACGATCAAAATTAGAACTAATAGAGAGAACGTTACCCAAATTATCATCAGAACTCCCTTCAACAACTGACACTTGTTCTTTGGCTTGCTCTTTAAATTGAGATTCTCTTTCTTTCTTTGCTTTGAGCTTCCAACAATCTTTAACTGCATGTCCCATCTTTTTGCAATACCTGCAATTTATTTCTTTGGATTTGAATCTAGAACGACCTGTCCTTGATCTTTCTTTGGTACTACCTCTGACAATTAATGCTTCTGAGTGTGACACATCCCCTCTAATCTTTTTCAAATATTCATTAGATAGAAGGGCAGTAGAAATATCGTCAAATTTCAAATCCTTCCCATACATAAGAGTAGTTTTAAGATTCTCAAGAGAAGGAGATAAAGACGATAATAAAATAATTGCTTTGTTTTCATCTTCAATTTTAACATCAATGCTTAACAATTGAGAGACAAGTTTATTGAAAGCATTAAGATAATCAACTATATTCGTACCTTCTCTCATTCGAAAATTAAAGAGTTTCTGCTTTAAGTAAACTCGATTTAAGATAGACTTACTCATATATTATTTCTCCAACTTTTTTCACAACTCTGAAGGTGATGTTTCATCAAGAAACGGATAGAGTACCTCATCGGTGAGACTGAGGATGATTGTGCTATGTGCACTAGCCTTCTGGTTTTTCCAGACACTTTCAGCGACATCTTCAGGCTTGACGTCCTCCAATGTATTTCTTAATCCTTGTTGAGTAAGAATTACACGAACTCTTGCTTGCCAAATAGGGAATTCTTGCTTTCCATTGAATTTCTCTATATTGAACTTCGTAGTAGACATGTTGAACCAAGCTCTGATGCCACTTGTTGTGGAAAATATCGATGTCCACCACAATTGACGATATAGAGGAAGAACAGAAAAGGAGAAAAGATAACAGACAAAAGATATATGTGGGGAAGACGATCCAGAGGATATTGTATTGATGAGAAGAGGAAGAGAATATTACAACGATGGAGACGAAACTCCAATATCACCAACTCTCACAAAAGACTAAGTAGCCTAACCGTCATAAGACGTATTGAGAGTATTGATCTATATATATCTCTCTCAGTCTCTATAGAAACCCTTACATCAATGGTGTATTTATAGATGTGACCTAATGATGTTTGAGTCAAAGTAGAAGACTGACTCAAATAAGACTTCTAATAAAAGATAAATCTAGATAAGGATTAGGCCCACTAAATAACTTCCTAATATAATTAAGACTATTCGAAAAATCAGGATTCGAGACACCATAAAGCCAATAGAGTACAACAACATTGAGGGCATGATCCTCTTCTTTGAGCTCTCGCTGCCTAGAGCCTGTCATGGTCCTTTGTGTGAACCACGAGAAGAGATACATCGAACTCTCCAAGCGCTGAGGAGATCTAGGCCTACAAGGAATGCTACAACAAGAGCAAGCTTGTCCACTCTATCATGCGCCATGTCACTGAGACCATAATTCTATACCTCGAGAATCTCTATATCCATTTTGATTGGCTCCTCTACCGTCAGTTTGGCCACACTTTTAGGTCCCTTCTTTCTTTTTTGCTTTAGATATCAATTGACTTTGTAGGCTTTCAAGCTGATAGTCACTGATTTGGACTCCTTTTTGAACAAGCTGACGTGTGAGGTGAAGGAAGTGGAGCCGGACGGGTAGGAGGTGAATGAAGCTCTATTGCCTTCTGTTTTCCTTCTTGGTTTTGATGGTTTTTTGTATTTGATGATTTTTGGCTAGTTTATGGGGTCATGGCAGGTAATGAAGGTGGTGCTTATAAGGATGCCAAAAGTGAAGGATGAGCTGGTGAAGAACATCCGGAGAAGGATGACAACAGAATAATCGAAGATCCGAGGGGACATTGTGATGAAGTGCTTTCAGTTTGATGGAGTCCTTCACATTAAGATTACTTATATACTTCGCTTTCTCTATTGTATATATTTGGATTATTTGTTCTTATGGAATTAGCTGAGAGGTTTGTTTTGAAAGAATCGATGAGAAAGGTAGAAAAGACAGAAAATAATGATTGCGTCTAATGTTAAAATCTTATTTTGAGTGGTTTGTTGATCTTGTGTTTCATGATTATGCGTGGATTATTGAAGAGGCCAATAAGTAACTTAGAAGAAACAATTGAGGTTTTTTAATTTATTGTAGGGGAATTGATGGTGGAGGTGGGGCAGAGCAGCAGCAAACAAAGCACTCCATGCTCGAAGCATTTCTTCAAGGAGCAAGATAAACGATGAGGACTCAATTTTCTCATGATAGGCTCGACAGAAAAACTATTTCCATCATTTTGGGAAATTAGTTTTTTTGTTGTATTTTTAGTTGATTATGTTAATGGAAGGGTAGATTATCTTGCCGTTAACGAAGCAAATGTAATATTAACATATAATAAAAATTTAGAAGTTAATGTAAAATTGGTTAAGTGGAATGTAAAAATAATTACTTAAAAGAGATGGTTAAATTAGTGTGAACAATTAACCTTCATAGTGGCTTAATTGATGCAATAGTAAAATTAAAGCCTATAATACATAGTGCTTAGTGCATATTTTTAAATATTATATATTTACTAATTTAAATGAAACCAAATTTTTATAAATTTTTTAAACAAATTACAGCTAGATGATAGAGTGATGCTTTGTTTGTGTTATTTTCTTAGTTATTAAACCTTTTCATATTTTTTTCTCCTTACTTTTTATTTTTTGTATAGTAATATAAAAAATTGACTATACAAATATTAACTATTAAAATTAATTAAAATATTATTTAATATTATAATGAGCTAGTAATACTTTTTTGGGCTAATTACCTACACCCCCGAGATTTCCCATAATTACCAAAAACCCCTCGAAATTTTCATAATTACCCATACCTCATCCCTTTTTTAATTATGTACCTACAACTTCTTGATTGTTATTTAATCAAATTTTTTTCAAAATATCACTTTGACCCTCGATGAATTTATAAAATATAAAAAATTTAGGGACTCACCCTCCACTCTTTCTCCAAACATTTACAGATAAACCCTTTGAATATTTTTATTTATAAAAAAATCTAAATATTAATATTTTTCAAATAAAGAGTTATAAAAATGACCTGAAATATTTTAATATTTTACAAATAAATCCTAATATTTGTATATTTGCAAATAAACCCCTTGAAATATTTTAAAAATTCAAATGTTAATATTTTTCAAATAAAAATTTATAAAAATGACCTTAAATATTTTAAATATTTATAAATAAACCCTTAAATATTTTTAATGTTTTCCAATAGACCCCTAGAATATTTTTATTTATAAATAAGTCCAAATTTTATTATTTTTAAATAAAATTTTATAAAAAAGACATTAAAAGTTTTAAAACTTTAAATTTCAAATTACAAGTTTTATATTTGTACATTTACAAATAGACCCCTTGAATATTTTTATTTATGAATAACTCCAATTTATATTACTTTTAAAATAAAATTTTACAAAAAGGATATTGAAGATTTTAAATGTTAAAATTTCAAATTACAAGCTTCATATTTGTATATTTACAAATAGACCCCTTGAATATTTTTATTTATAAATACGTCCAAGTATTTATCATTTTTTGAATAAAATTTTACAAAAAAGGCATTAAAGGTTTTAAAACTTCAAATTTGAAATTACAAGTATCATATTTGCACATTTACAAATAGACCCCTTGAATATTTTTATTTATAAATAGGTCCAATAATTTATCATTTTTTAAATAAAAGTTTACAAAAAAGACATTGAAGATTTTCAAACTTAAAATTTGAAATTATAAGTTTCATATTTGTATATTTACAAATAAACCCCTTGAATATTTTTATTTATAAATAGGTCCAAATATTTATCATTTTTTAATAAAATTTGACGAAAAAGACATTGAAGGTTTTAAAACTTAAAATTGTAAAATACAAGTTTCATATTTATACATTTACAAATAGACCCTTTGAATATTTTTATTTATAAATAAGTCTAAATTTTTTTTCATTTTTAAAATAAAATTGTACAAAAAGGACATTAAAGGTTTTAAAGGTTAAATAGACCCTTAGAATATTTTTATTTAAAAAAAATAAAATTTTACGAAAAAGACATTGAAGGTTTTAAAGGTTAAAATTTGAAATTACAAGTTTAATATTTTTACATTTACAAATAGACCCCTTGAATATTTTTAATTATAAGTAGGTCCAAAATTAATTATCTTTAAAATAAAATTTTACAAAAAAGATACTGAAAATTTTAAAATTTAAATTTAAAATTACAAGTTTAATATTTGCACATTTACAAATGGAACCTTTGCTTATTTTTATTTATAAATAAGTCCAAATATTTACAAATTTGGACCTATTTCTAAATAAAAATATTCAAGGCTTTTATTTGTAAATATATAAATATTAAACTCGTAATTCAAAATTCTAAGTTTTAAAAATTTTAATATCTTTTTAATAAAATTTTATTTTAATAATGATAAAATTTAGACTTATTTATAAATAAAAATATTCAAGGGGACTATTTGTAAATGTATAAATATGAAATTTGTAATTTGTAATTTTAAGTTTTAAAACCTTCAATGTCTTTTTTGTAAATTTTTATTTAAAAAATGATAAATATTTGGACCTATTTATAAATAAAAATATTCAAGGGGACTATTTGTAAATATACAAATATGAAACTTGTAATTTCAAATTTTAAGTTTTAAAAACGTTCAATGTCTTTTTTGTAAAATTTTATCGAAAAAATAATAAATATTTGGACTTATTTATAAACAAAAATATTCAATAGGTTTATTTGTAAATGTACAAATATTAAACTTATAATTCCAAATTTTAACCTTTAGAACCTTCAATGTCTTTTTTGAAAAATTTTATTTTAAAAATAATAAATTTTGTACCTATTTATAAATAAAAATATTCTAAGGTCTATTTGTAAATGTACAAATATAAAGCTTGTAATTTGAAATTTTAACCTTTAAAACCTTCAATATCCTTTTTGTAAAATTTTATTTTAAAAATAATAAAAATTGGAGTTATTCATAAATAAAAAATTCATAAATTCATAAATAAATGTACAAATATGAAACTTATAATTTGAAATTTTAAGTTTGAAAACATTCAATGTATTTTTTGTAAAATTTTATTTATAAAAGATAAATATTTGGATTTATTTATAAATAAAATTATTCAAGGGGTCTATTTATAAATGTACAAATATGAAACTTGTAATTTCAAATTTTAAGTTTCAAAACCTTCAATATTTCTTTTGTAAAATTTTATTTAAAAAATGATAAATTTTTAGACTTATTTATAAAGAAAAATATTAAAGGAGTCTATTTGTAAAAGTAAAAATATAAAACTTGTAATTTGAAATTTTAAGTTTTAAAATCTTCAATGTCTTTTTTATAAAATTTTATTTAAAAAATAATCAAATTTGGACTTATTTATAAATAAAATTTTTCTAGGGGTCTATTTGTAAAATATTAAAAATAGTAAGGGTTTTTTTGTAAAATATTTAAGTTCATTTTTATAAATTTTTATTATGAAAAATATTAACTTTTGGACCTTTTTATAATAAAAAATTCACTTCCTTTTATTTGTACTATACAAATATTAGGATTTATTTGTAAAATATTTAAAAATTTCAGCTTATTTATAACTCTTTATTTGAAAAATATTAATATTTATACTTTTTTATAAATAAAAATATTCAAAGGATTTATTTGTAAATATTTGGGAGAAATAGTGGAGGATGAGAAAATAATTTATTAGGGATTTAATTATAAAATTATGGAGGATAAAAATGAATTTTTGAAAAAAAAATTGATTAAATAATGGGGGTTTGTAGGTAAATAATTTGAAAAGGATGAGAGTGTAGATAATTATGAAAATTTAGGGGGATTTTTGGTAATTAAGAGAAATTTATGAGTGTAGATAATTAGCCCTACTTTTTTTAAATTTTTTTAAAAATTTATAATATTTTTAATTTAAACTCAAAACATAATTAAAATATAATAAAATAAAAAAATATTTTAGCCAAAACCGAAGCAAAAATAGTTTCGGCCAAAATAACTAAAATAACCGAAACTTATGAGGTTTTTTAGGTATACAAAATGATCCCGAAACCAAGTCAAGAATTCTCAAATCATACCACCATCCAGCCTTAACTCAGATTCGTTTTTATAAAAAATTAAATGATAGGGGGGTCAGATGAACTTATGCAAATACAACAATTTATATGTCAAACGTTCCGTCGGGGATTCATATAGAATTATAAACATTTGAGAGATTAAGTTGCAAAAGAGAGTTTTCAATTGCACAAACTCCACTGGAACGGCCTTTAGTCTGAGCTCGCTGGAGAAGGAAAGAAGCAATGGAAGGAGGATACGGTGGCGAGGAGCTGATGAGCGAGGAGCATCTGGGATGCCCGCCTCATTCTTCCGGTCCTTTATCTCCCACACCTTTCGCCTCCCTGCCCCCTCAGGTACCCACTGATCAAAATCTAAAACCCTACTTTTAAAGGTTTATCCTTTTAATTTCGCAGTGTTTGTTTTCTTCGTTTTCTTCTTTTTCCTGTAGCTTTAATCTGCGGGGAATCTGACCTCACATTCATTTTATTGTAATTTTTTTGTGTTTTTATATCATGATATCTTTGAAATGACAAAAAAAATTGGAGTAAAATTTGATGACAAAAACGCTGGTTGTCATAAATTCAGTATAAATTGCTGGAGGATGATGGACTACATTTCTAAAATATTGTGCTTCAATTTAAGAACTGGGTTTTGTATTTCAGTCTGTTACTCTCATTTTTTTTTTTTTGCAATTTGCCTTCATTTGTTTTTTGAAAATAATTACAATGATTTTCTTGGTCACAATTTTGTAAGAAACATAAATGTTTTCTGGGTGTTTACGCCAGGAGCATATGGACACTTCGTGGACTTCTTGTTGGGAAGAATATCTTCATACGGATCATTTATCTTTCTCTAGACATCATATAGTATCATGTGCATTGTGCAACATTACCTGTGTTATTTATTTAAAACGAAACAAAAATGTGCATACAGAAAGTTGCAAGTCAACAAAAGTACCATGTGAACCATAAGCATTTTAATTAGCACTCAGTAAGGGCATGCATGCTGCGAGAAGTGAATTTGTCAATATATTTATTGTGTCAAACTTCTGTTTGCTAAGCATTATTATCAAAGAGTGGTAGCTTATCATCAATACATATTGTTAGCCATCGTATTTTATTTAGTTGAAGTGGTTTGGACCTCAATTTTGTGATTGTCTTGGAAGTTGTACTGGTCAGTTTCAATTTGTAGCACTTCAGGCCTGCAAAATACAGATGTTGAGGGTGATTTTTCTGTACCTTGCAAATACTCTAACCTCTGAAAGTCTTTGTTAGGTCAGCATTATAGTTCTCTATTGATGTGATTTTGAATTATGTGTTGATTGATGCCATCTGGCTTTGAATCTTTTGATGCTGCAGTAGTACATAATCAATGTGTATCAAGTGAAGCTGCTTCAACTCACCTAATTGCTGATAATGATGGTGGTCTTGTTTTGACCAGATGGAGAAATAATGGGAGTAAGTTTTTTGAAGAAACATCACATTGCTTTCTGCATGTATTTCATTTATGAGTCAATTTCTGCAATTTTTTCTTTTGGTCTGTTTTAATGTTTAAGTTTGTAATGCATGCACGAGTTTTGCAATGAGGTAGTACTTCTTGTGTTTTCTGCATTTCTTACTGTATTGTGGAGGAAAACAATGACATTTTCTTTTATATTTCGTAGTTATTATGAGTACCTCCCTTGTTTTATTTGGCTTAGAAAATTTCTTAGTGGAGTCATACCTAATGCAGTTAGCATCAGCTTGAGGTTTAGGTTTCAGGGGTTAGTGTCTGCTCCATGCCTGAATAAGTTGAATATAAGCATTAGGCTGGTAATGATTTTCAAAAAGAACAAGAGTGTCACTAGAAGAATAATCTATGCCTCCAATCGGACAAGAGTATCTTCAGAAGAATTTTTTGTTCCCCTGTTCAATTCTCAAAGTGCAGTAGAGGTTGTTGGTTACACTGTGCTATGTGTTACTAAGTTGTTCTTTTTTATAGTGAAATCTATGTATCACTAAGTTGTTGAATGATGTCTTACTTTGGAAAAATTGGGTGGAGATACCTGCTCTTACCACATCTCTAGTACTAACTCTATGTCATAAATCTAGTCGCAATAAACAAAAGTAACTCTCATGTAAAACAACTACATTTTTTTACTACTAAATTAGAGGTGAAGTGAAAGTGGAATTTCAACTCGAATTCAAATTTGTCAGAATTAATATGGGTGCAGTCTGGAGGTTATATTTTGTAGAATATTCACTCAAGTTAGGCAAATTACTATTCGTTAGAAAATTGAGATCGAGTCAGTAGATTTTGTTATTTATTACTTTTCTCTAATCGATTCATAAGTTAATCTAAATTGCAGTTTATTTTGTGAGTACAAATTTACAACAATCTCAGTTTATTACAGAATAAAATTTAAGTCTACTTATTTAAAATAAGTTATCTAGGTTTAGTATTAGAATTTGAGTTTTTTCCTCGATCCATTCTAATTAGGATTTTAAGTTGGTTTGAAAACTACATATACAACCCTAAGGTTGAATAAAAATTTTTCTCATTAGTGATATCCTATTATTTAAGCTTTAGTCCCTATTTATTTTTCTTGTGAATTTAATAACCTATCATGTGAGGGGAGATGTTGATCTTCTTTCCTATCCTTATTATGTTAGTTGTTATTAAAGCAAGTTTCTTCTTTGGATTAAACCTTATTAATTGTAATTGATGGTGATAATTTCATGAACAGTAATATTGGATATTATGAAAGTCAAATAGAAAGTATGAAAAGTTGAAGTGTCCGAAATCCATCACCAAACTTGTCAAAAGAACATTAAAGAAACTTATGGTTAAACATCTTAGAGATCAATATCTGGAGGTACCTGAGAAAATTATAACCTTGAGGAGTTAAATATTTCAAGCTTTCATGGTTTTAACAATCTATTTTTTTGGATGGAAAGAAATTGAGAATTTTTTCGAGCCCATGAAGATACTATAAGAAAAAAAGCTAAGATTGTTGAGTACAAACTAGGTAGTTATGTTTCATATTGGTGAAAATGACTTTAGTTTTGAAGGACATGTGATTCAACTATTCAATATGAAATTTTCAAAATGAGATTACAATTAGGGGAGGCAAATTTCTTATTCAAGGTCTTTCAAAATCAAAATCTATGAAGACATTTACAAGATGATAATTCCTTATCTTGCTAACCTTTCTCTGATTTTGAATTATCAAGTCGAAGATGTGGTTAAAGAACCTGTGGAAGACAAACATGCAAGTAAAAACTTATTGAGGCATTTAGAGATTTTCTTTTTGATGTTTTATTTGAATATTATGACAAAGCAGCTTTGGATGCTAGAAAAATTTATTCAAAAAATTATCAAGGAAAATTTATGTTAGTTGATTATCATCAATACTAGAAGAAAATATTTCCTATTAATGAAGATACTGATTGTATTACTTAAGAACATTTCTTTGATTCTTCAAAAGGTGACTCTCTAACATGAGATAATACTTCAGAAAATTATCTCTTTGTAACATTCAGATTTCACAACGATATATTTAAATTATTTTATAATTTATTTGTATATTTTGTGATTAATACTTTGGTTGCAGGAGTACAAATCATAAGATGGTGCTTATAGGAATTATCTTTAGAATAAAGTCAATGGAAAACTTGTTAAAATTTGGGCAGTTGCATTCAAGAAATATAAGATCTTAGAGCCCATTTGGTTCGATTCCGGCTTTAGGAATCGTGAAATCGTGGGAATTAAGTGATTGCGGGGAATTGAAGGAATTGAAATAATTAGATAATTTCAGTATTTGGATGAGTATTTACTGTGGGGAATTGGGAATTGGCCAATTCCTAAATTCTAAATTCCGTTATTTGGTTGACAAATGGAATTGATCAATTTCATAAGTTGTTAAATTCATGTGTTTAGTTGACTTGAGAATTGAGAATTAGTATATTATACAAAATATTAATTTATATATAAATAAATACAGAAATATGATAAACTTAATTTAAAAATTTGTAATTATAGAAATATATATTAACTAATTATTATTATTTTCATGTAAATTGATTTTTTGAAAAAAATAGTTTCTTGTTTATCATATTTTATTTATAAATAATTAGAAGAGTATAGTAATATTATTATTAAATATATAAAAATAATAAAAAATAATAAATATTTTAAAAATGTCAAAAAATGGCAGATTATGTAAGTAACTTATAATCAATTATAGATTTATTTAATATAATTTTGTAGTTATCTTGTCAAATAATTTTTAATAAACATAGAAAATATATACTTCTTTTTTGAAAATAATTTATTTGTAAGTAATTTGAGAAATAAAATAATTTTAATTTTAAAATTATTGGAATAAGATTTTACAAAAAAGGCCCAAAAATGAAGGAACTTCAATATGTACAAATATTATAATAAATATTACGATAATTTGTATCTAGTACAAAGATAATTTAATATATTAGAAAAGACAGTTTAGTAGGTTAATGCAAAAGTCTGCTTAAAAGACGGTTTAATATATAATTTAACTTAGCAGGTTATTATAAAATATATAACTACATATTTATATCATTCATAAACTCCTGAAACCACTCAGTTCTGGCCTCATCATCCATACCATCGACAAATTGTTGGTAGGTGAACTGTTCCTCAAGTTTTTATCAATGGGAACCACTTAGGTGGCTCTGATGGTAACATGCCTCCCTAGGAAATTCTCATTCACCTTTGAACCATCAATAAATTGTAATCTCATTTTTTGTTTATTTCTAACTTTTCAGATACTGTCCATTCATATCAAAGTGGGAAGCTGGCCAAACTTTTAGGCTGGCCAAACTTTTAGGCATTGAAGAAACAGATGATGATCTTTGAATGAAGAACCTGTCCCCTTATCTCTTGAGAGATTATGAGGACTTCAAACATGAGGTGTAGCTGTAACTTGCATATGTGGCTCTTGTTATTTTCTTTTTGTAGTTTCAAATGTCAAAATTGGAATATATGATCCAAGTTGGATGTTCAGATATATTTTTTGGGAAATAAAATTTCTCAAGTTATTTGTTAGTTGATGTACATGCAATTTTAATAACATCTATTTTGTAAGACAGCTAATATTCGTTATTAGCAGTTTCTATGTTGATCTTGCTAATGGCGGGAAATTTCAAAAAAATTGGCTTCTTTCACCTGCGAAAATGCGTATATTTGAATTTCGTAAAGCATGTGCTGTATTATTGATTAATCAATAAAATAAGGTTTTTGAATACAGGCCATCAAAACCTAAGTACTCCTGTGTTTCTATCACAGAGGGAAAAAACATGTGTGCAACACAATCTGTTTGGTGGCTTGCTCAGAACATCAGCAATTTACAAACTTCATGGAAAAAAAATTTTGCCTCACAACTTATAAATCAAGATCCAGATGCAAGTAGCTATTGCTTGAGGGACTCATTCTCCTTCCTGAGCTTCATAATCTTCTGCTTTAATGTCTCAAAATGATGAATAGAGATGGATTCCCTTTGTTCTTCTTCCTGCTTTGCCCTCAGGTTTAGCACTGCAAACCAACTGATCTTTATAATTTATCACAAGCATAAGATTTTATCGTTGAATGTGCAAAATTGCATAAATTGCATAAGCCATGGCTTATGCTCAGTTTTGGCATTGAGGAGCTTCTTCTGTAACACATTTTTTTCTTCCTGTATGACTACAATTCAGTCCTTCAAATCCTGGATTTCATGATGGTCTGCAATGAAAAAGAATACCATTATTGGTAATTCAGTATCATCAGAACCCTAATAATGCCCAGAAAGCAGAATAAAGCCTCCTATTTTAAGCCAATGTCAGCATTGACTCATGACAAATTTTTAGTTGAAGTCTATTTGAGTCTGGTGAGCAGCCAAGTCTTGCTGCAGTTCGTTTATCAGAGCTTTGTCTGCCACTTGGTACATAAGATAATAGCTGAACATGTATACCATCAGTTATATATCTAATCAAACAAGAAATCTCAGCGAGTCCTTCAAATAATTATAAAGACTCACCTGAGCTGCTTCTCTAGATCATTAATCTTCGATTCATTTTCTCTTTTGAGCTGTTCTATATTTTTCTTATGCTCCTGTGACAAATATCATCCATCATAGAGTTCGATGTAGCTTAGAAAGAGGGAAAAATTAGCAACTTACATCTTTGTAAAACAATGAATCTGTTGACTGCATCTTTTAATTCCTCTATCAAGCTCTGGCACTATGAATGATATCTAAAGTGTCAAAGGTAATGATTAACCTGCATTATTCACTTAAACCCCACAATTGACAAGTTGAAAGTAGTTAATATTGCACAACAAGGCCAATAAATTTTCAGCATCTTTTCAGCAACTCAATAAAAGCTTTTCTTCTACATGCGTTCATAGCGAGATTCTGCCAGTTAACAAAAAGCCAGAAAACAGTCATTGGCTAACATATTTACATGAAAGGCAGAAAGACAGAAAAGAAGCAAAATGACAATCACCATCCAAATCAAACTTCCCTACCACTTTGCTAAGTTCATTTGCCTGCCAGAATATTAAATCTATTCCTTTTCACATTCCTCGCAGAGAGCATTACAAGATTGTACCCACTGCCAAATGAAATATTTTCTTTGAATTTCACTGCATATTATGTGCTTCAAGAAACTAAGCAACTATTGAGCATACCTAATTGGTAGCCTGGTTAGGCATTCGGTGTACAATTTCCTTAGCATTATCTGCATCAAGTCACTTCTTCTGATCAACACAAAGCCATAATAAACTGCAAAAATAGAAGTTAAATCACCAAAAAAAATTTCTAATCAAAAAATAGAAGGAGGATGACGAGCTCTGCGTTGGAGCAGCTCAGGAGCTGGAATCGAAGGAGGGAGGACGACGATGACTGCGCTGGAGCAGCTCAGAAGCTCGAATCGAAGAGGATGACGAGCTCTGCGCTGGAGCAGCTCAAGAGCTGGAATCGAAGGAGGGAGGACGACGACGACTGTCCTAAAGCAGCTCAGGAGCTGGAATTGAAGGAGGACGACGAGCTCTGCGCTAGAGCAGCTCAGGAGTTGGAATTGAAGGAGGGAGGACGACGATGACTGCGCTGGAGCAGTTAAGGAGCTCGAATCGAAGGAGGATGACGAGCCCTGCACTGGAGCAGCTTAGGAGCTGGAATCGAAGGAGGGAGGACGACGACGACTGCGCTGGAGTAACTCAGGAGCTCGAATCGAAGGATGACGATGAGCTCCGCGCTGGAGCAGTTCAGGAGCTCGAATCTAAGGAGGACAACGAGCTCGGCTAGAATCCTGGAAAAGCTGGGAAAACTACAGGAAATGACGGGGAAAACAGAAAAAGGGGGAATTCAGCGGTGGGATCCACCGCCGAATTCCTCTGAAAAACATGTTTTCCTCTCCTTTTGCCAGGAAAAAAAAATCCGAAATCGGGAGCAGCTGGAATCCTGGGATTCCCTCGATTCCGGTTTGTGGGAATCGAACCAAATACGGAAATAGAGGGAATTGGCTCTCAATTCCCTCCATTCTCCCGATTCTGAGTTTAGGGAAACGAACCAAACAGCCCCTTAATGTTGAAGGAGTTCTCCAAAAAAACCTCATTTGTCTATGCCATCAAATTCTGGATTTCTTCGTATTGGGTGGTATTTGATTTGGAAAGCGAATAATTTGAGTTTTGACTCCAACACTAGTCTTTTACAATCGAATGAATCTAATACAAAATAAGTGCATCATTTTATGACAAAATTAGCGGTTAAATCAAAATGAGATTTCCACTCAAACTTGGATTTGATAGAATTAATATAATTGCAATTTGGAGGCCATTTCTTTTGGAATATTCATCCAAATTAAATAAATAATTATTGATTGAAAAACTAAAATCGAATACTAAAATTTTCAACAATCTCGTCCCACTATGAAATAGAATTTAGAGTTATTTATTTGGAATAAGTTATGTACGTTTAGTGTCAGAGTTTGAGTCTTATTCTTAGTTCAATCCAATTAGAATTTTAAGTCAATTAGAGTACTATATATATTCCTAAGACTGTAAAAAAAAATTTTCTTATTAATAATATTTTATTACTTAGGATTTTATCCTCCCTATTTTCTTATTGGATTCAATGGCTTATTATGGAATAAAAAATAATTTATCTTCTTTTTTACTCTTATTCTTTCGTGTTACATCACTTTCTTACTTGAATTTGATAGATATCGCCTTCAGCTTTTGGAGCATTCTCTAATCTAAGTTGATCACAGTTTAGCAAATTGTAGAAAAAGAATTATCATACCTAGTTGTTTAAAGGGCTATCTTGCATGAAAATATGTTGAGGAAAATGTGCACTAGTGCTCCCTCTAGAAGGAAAAATAATAAACTTGGTCAATAGATATTCACATGACAATTCAAGTTCATGGGTTAAATCAAATTCACAATATTATATTAAATGAATCAATTTGAATATGCTATTTGTTAAACGGGTCAAATTTCTAAACTTAAATTCGATTTGATTTTATGGATTACATGACCAAATTTTAATTGACCTATTTATTAAATGGGTCAAATTCATATTATGATACGACTCGATGCGAACTAATTTATTTAATTAAATATGTCATAATTTTATTCGACTCAAACTAATCTAAATTAATCTGATTAACTTGAATCAACTCGAATTAGTCTAAATTAACCCAAGTCGACTTGACATATTTAACTAATATTAATAATTTTAATATGTTTTAAATAATTAAAATAATAATATTATTGAAAAATAAATGTAATAATAAAATACTTAATTTACGAATAATAATTTTAATCGGATTATGCGATTTGATAAACGGATTAGTCAGGTTATAAACGAATCATACGTTATGATTCAAATTTTTTTGGATTATAATTGGGTTAATCTGATTATGATCCAAATGCGATCATAATAAATCTAAACTTATTTAATTATAATCAAGTTCGAGTTAGATTACCGGATCATCTTGTATATTGTCATATCCAAGTAGATGTAGTAAGACTTGTGTAGAATCTAATACATGTCACTCCTAGGTGACCCAAGTGGTCCAGCCAAATTTGGTGAAGGTTCTCATCACTCTTGTTTGATAACAAGTACTGCTCCTTGCTGCCATAATACATATTTTACAGTTAGATAGTATTACCATCTTTCTTTTGCTATTGCAATCTTATGATTTGATTCATTTTAAACTTGGAATATGTTATATTTTGTGTTAAATCTTATTGTAATTTTTCAATTTATTCTTGGTTGGAATTTTTTAAGATTTAACTGAAAAGCTTCCGTTGCTTATCTCCAGCGAGACGTTTGTATTGCCAATTGGCTATCCAACATAGTATCAAATCATCACTTCCCAGTGTTGTACTGCAAGTAATGATAGCTGGACCTTTTCATCTTTGAATAAATCCAATAGGACTGCTTTTTAGTCATATTGCAGGCGTGGAGAGCAGCATTGATGTTAGCTGATTTTGTGTTACATAAAAGTTTCAGATCACATGAATTTGATGACATTATTGCACTAGAACTTGGTGCTGGTACAATTAATCTGGGAACCTTGATTCAATAATGGCATGTTGAATCCTAGATGGAAAATTGTATGTGTGATATCAACTACAATTAACTAATTTGATTCATATGCCTGAGTGGTTATGCGTGGTTTTCACGTGCTAGGACAATCTTTTTGACAGGTAGTAATTTTCTAACTCCTAATTTAGATATGTTTGCCTATCCCCTATGAAGTATAGATGGGAGTGCACCAAAAAAGTTTGCCTATCAGTTGGAGATGACAGGATGTTGGGGAGCCGCAAGAGCGTCAAATCAAATCCATATAGCGAGCCGGACACCAAACCATCCCAAAAGCTCGAGCTCATGGGATATGGGTCTTTTTCACTATATCTATTGGACTCTATCTATCCAATATCCGATGTGGGACTAATTCATCACACCTGACATTATAACAATCTCCCCCTTCATGTGTGATTTGTCCACATCAATTTAACACTCTTACTCAAAAACTCTTTTATTCGACCACTTCCACCGTGTGACCTATGTCCTCGCACTGGCCTCTAGTGCCCGCGCCCTTGCGTCGGCTTCTGGCGCTCACACTTGTGGGCTCGCCATCCTAGCGCCAGCGCATGCGCCCTCTCTTCGGCCTCAAGCCGGCCTTGCACGAGCGCCCGAGCCCTTGGGCCTGCACTCACGTCCTTGCCGGCCTCGCGCTCGCGTCCTCTCGCCGGTCTTTGCCATGAGACTAACATGTGACTCAATTCATTCGCATCATCGTGGTAATTTTTTATCTTAAGAGTTTGCACAGATTCGAACCTGAAGCTCTGATACCACTTGTTGGGGAGCCGCAAGAGCGTCAAATCAGATCTATATAGCGAGCCGGACACCAAACCATCCCAAAAGCTCGAGCTCATGGGATATGGGTCTTTTTCACTATATCTATTGGACTCTATCTATCCAATATCCGATGTGGGACTAATTCATCACACCTGACATTATAACAACAGGAAACATAACATGTAGCTATAAGATGCAGTTCTTTGTTCAAGTATCCCTCAAATAAAACCTAACTAGCAAAATATCAGGGTCTTGACTAAATAGTTAGGAGAGAATGGTCCATTAAATACTGAGAGTGAACATACTTTTGATTCAGTAGGCTTTTACAATGCTGGTTGCCAGTAGCCTAACATATATCTGGGGGCAATTGTTAATCTAACACATAGATACGTTTGGGGCCTAAGCAAGGGTACTAGCGGCTTCTGAATGAGGTAATAGAATAGATCTAAGATCGAATAGCCCCTGCAAGTAAAGAAGATGCTAGAGTGATACTTTTTTCTTGGAGAAGGATTTTATATAGTTGTAAAGAAGTTCAACTTGAAAGAGGAAGTACCCTTTATTGTAAAGATGGCTTGCCCTCTTCAGAACATGATTATGGGAAGACACATTTTTAATGTGCAAAATGACTTTGCACAGGTTTAATTGTGATAGTGACACTAAAAAAAGCAAACCAATTGCATGTAGCTAGGAATTGACAGATAAATATTGTGAATGTTAAAGGAATTAACTAGTCATTCAAAGATAGCAGATTTTATGGCTAATTTTATACCAAAATTAGCAGATTCTATGGCTGATTTTTATACCAAAGTTAGCAGATTCTATGGCTGATTTTATACCTGTAATAATTGTAAATATTTTCCTTGTTTAGGATATGCCTTATTTTCTTCAACTTGTATTCATTATATAAGGGGCATTCTTCTCCAAGGAGGACATCAGTTTTTTTGATTAAGTTATCATGGTATCAGAGCTTGAGTTCTGAATTCTCCTGTGTCTCTTTCTCTCAGTCCTAGTTCAGTTCATTATTCTTAGTTATTTTGATCAAGTTATCTCAGCCTCATGTCTTCAGACAAGCATGAATTCTTGATTCGTTTCAATGGCAAAAACTACTCAGCCTGGGCATTTTACTTCAAGATATTTGTCAAAGGCAAAGATCTATGGGGTCATATTGATGGCAGCAAACCTGCACCTGACAAAGACAAGGATGAGCACTCCAAGTGGGAAGTCAAGGATGCTTAAATCATGACATGGATTCTAGGATCTGTAGAATCCAACATCATCTTGAATCTTCGACCCTTCAAAACTACAGCTGAAATGTGGAATTATCTGAAAAAACTCTATAGTCAACACAACACTGCTCGTCGGTTTCAACTTGAATACGAGCTAGCAAGTCTTCAACAGGGCAGTCTCTCAATCTCAGATTTTTATTCTATCTTCATGAATCTTTGGGCTGCATATACTGATATTGTCTATGCTACCTTACCTCCCGAAGGTCTTATTTCTATTCAATCTGTACATGAAACTACTAAGAGGGATCAATTTCTTATGAAATTGAGATCTGAATTTGAAAGCACCAGATCTAATCTTATGAATCGGGAAACTGTTCCATCCTTGGATGCATGTCTCAATGATTTATTTCGTGAGGAACAACGGCTTCTCACTCAAGCCACCCTGGAACAAATTAAATCCATTCCTATTCCTATGGCTTATGTAGCCCAAGGCAAGTCAAAAGGTAAGGACATGAGTACTATTCAGTGTTATTGCTGCAAAGAATTTGGCCATTATGCTTCAAGTTGTTCAAAAAAATTCTGCAACTATTGCAAAAAGGATGGACATATTATCAAAGAATGTCCTATTCGACCTCCCAAGAGATCTGGAACGGCATACACTGTCTCAGTTGGTTCTTCTCATGCTGGTAGTTCTGAGGATAAAGCTCATCTGACACAAAGTGCTCCTGCTCCTATTCAATCTGTGACACCTGAAATGATTCAGCAAATGATCATTTCTACATTTTCCGCATTAGGACTCTCAGGTAAACCTTTCTCTAAACCTTCACCGTGGTACTTTGATTTTGGAGCTTCCCATCACATGACAAACAATGTTAAATTCCTCACCAATATAAATAAATATCCTGGAAATCTCAAGATTTATACAGCTGATGGAAACTCCTTATCTATCACTGCCACTGGTGATGTTTCTTCATCCATAACCAATGTCTTTGTCTCTCCTAACCTTACCACTAATCTTGTTTCTGTTGGACAATTAGTTGAAAATGATTGTAAAGTGGAATTTTCTAATTCTGGTTGTGTGGTGCAGGATCAGCAATCGGGGAAGATGATCGCAAGGGGGCCTAAAATTGGACGTCTTTTTCCTCTTCAGTTTCCTATGTCTTCATGTTCCTCTTCATCTGTTATCACTTGCAATTCTGCTTATGTTGATTACCGAGCATGGCATAAACGCCTTGGACATCCAAACTCTAATGTGCTTTATACTTTGCTAAATTCTGGTTTACTTGGTAATAAAGGGTCACCATCTCTTAGTACTGTTCAATTTGATTGCAATTCTTGTAGGCTTGGAAAAAGTAAAGTTCTGTCATTTCCCACTCACACACCTAAAGTAGTCCAGCCTTTTGATTTGATACATAGTGATGTGTGGGGAATGGCGCCAGTTATTTCCCATACTAATTACAAGTATTTTGTCACTTTTATTGATGACTATAGTCGCTTCACATGGATTTATTTTCTGCATTCTAAAGATGAATTGTTTTCTGTCTTTAAGCTTTTTCATGCACATATTCAGACCCAATTTTCTGCTAGTATCAAAATTCTTCGTTCTGATAATGGGGGAGAATACATGTCTCATTTATTTCAAGAATTTTTACAAACCAATGGTATAATTTCTCAAAGGTCCTGTCCTTCAACCCTTCCACAGAATGGGGTGGCTGAAAGAAAGAATCGACACCTTCTAGATGTTGTTCGCACCCTCCTATTAGAGTTATTTGTACCCTCTCGTTTTTGGTGTGAAGCTCTCTCAACTGCTGTCTATCTCATCAATAGGTTACCTTCTCCTTCCTTGAATCATGTTTCCCCTTTCTTTCGGTTATTTGGTCATACCCCAAATTACTCTAATTTTCGTACTTTTGGTTGTGTGTGTTATGTTCATCTTCCTACACACGAACGGACAAAACTAACAGCTCAAGTTGTTCAATGTGCTTTTCTAAGCTATTCGGTGCACCAAAAAGGTTTTCTTTGTTATGATCCCAACCTACGACGTATTCGGGTTTCTCGAAATGTGATTTTTTTTGAAAATCAGTATTTTTTTTCCACACACAAGGATGATCTTTCTCCTTCATTCTCTGTTTTGCCAATGTTTACTAATTATTCTGAAGATTCCATGCCTTCAAAGCCTCTCATAGTCTACCAACGACGCAAGATTCCAGCACCTCTCGGGCCCCCTCCAGCTCATTCCCTTAATGCTGATCTTGTTCCAACAACTGCACCAGCACCTCTCAGACAAAGTACTCGAGTTCGTAAACCACCAGATAGGTATGGTTTCACCTCTCCTTTATCTTTGACAGCCACCTTGTCCTCTATTCCTATTCCATCATCCTATAAGCAGGCTATGGAGCATGAATGTTGGCGGAGAGCTATTGAAACAGAACTTCTTGCATTTGAAGAAAACCAAACATGGGATATTGTACCGTATCCACCATCTGTGAAACCTCTTGGTAGTAAGTTAGTGTTTTCTATCAAGCTCCGTTCTGATGGATCCATAGAACGTTACAAGGCTAGATTGGTGGTTCTTGACAACAAGCAAGAGTATGGCCTAAATTATGAAGAGACCTTCGCACCAGTAGCCAAAATGACCACTGTACGAACAATACTCGCCCTAGCAGCATCACAATCATGGTCTTTACATCAAATGGATGTAAAGAATGCTTTCTTGCATGGTGATCTCAAGGAGGAAGTTTACATGAAACTTCCCTACGGTATGCCCACTTCTTCCCCTAATGAAGTTTGCAAACTAAAACGCTCTTTGTATGGATTGAAGCAGGCACCACGAGTATGGTTTGAAAAGTTTCGATCGACCCTCCTTAGTTTTTCATTTACACAAAGCCAGTATGACTCCTCACTTTTTCTCCAACGGACATCCAGGGGCATAGTTGTTCTTCTTGTTTATGTGGATGACATTGTCATCACCGGTTCTGATATGAAGACTATATCTAAACTTCAGAATTTGTTGCACTCTACTTTCCACATGAAAGATCTCGGCCCACTCACCTTTTTTTTGGGGTTAGAGGTGCATCATTAGCCTCAAGGTATCTTCTTGAATCAACACAAGTATATTATGGATTTGGTTCAGCTAGCAGGACTCACAAACACTAATTCTGTTGACACCCCAATGGAAATTAATGTAAAATATCGACGGGGTGAAGGGGAACTTCTTGAGGATCCCACTTTATATCGCAAGCTGGTTGGAAGTCTTATCTATCTAACTATCACCCGCCCGGACATCTCTTATGCTGTCCATATTGTCAGCAAGTTCATGCAAGCCCCTCGGCATCTCCACCTATCTGCAGTCCGCCGCATCATCAGATATATCCTGGGCACACAAAGTCATGGCTTATTCTTCCCTACTGGTTCTTCCCTCAAACTACAGGCCTATAGTGATGCAGATTGGGCTGGTTGTCCGGACACAAGAAAATCAACTACCGGATGGTGTATGTTTCTTGGTGATGCTCTTATCTCTTGGAAATGCAAGAAGCAAGACTCGGTCTCCAAATCATCCACTGAGGCGGAGTACCGTGCCATGTCTACTGCATGCTCAGAAATCATTTGGTTACGTGGTTTTTTAACAGAGCTTGGTTTCACCTAAGATCAACCTACTCCCTTACATGCTGACAACACTAGTGCCATCCAAATTATAGCCAATTCTGTCTACCATGATCGCACAAAGCACATAGAGGTTGATTGTCACTCTATCCGGGAGGCCTATGATCGCCAAGTTATCACTCTCCCACATATCTCCACTACTCTACAGATTGCGGATATTTTCACCAAACCAATGACACGACAGCGACATAACTTTCTTGTTAGCAAATTGATGCTTGTTGACTTACCCGCATCAATTTGAGGGAGAATGTCAAAGGAATTAGCTAGTCATTTAAAGATAGCAGATTTTATGGCTGATTTTATACCAAAATTAGCAGATTCTATGGCTGATTTTTATACCAAAGTTAGCAGATTTTATGGCTAATTTTATACCTGTAATAATTGTAAATATTTTCCTTGTTTAGGATATGCCTTATTTTCTTCAATTTGTATTCATTATATAAGGGGCGTTCTTCTCCAAGGAGGACGCCAGTTTTTTTGATCAAGTTATCAGTGTAGCAGTAAAGCTTGAAGATATTTGTGCATGTTAAGAGTGAATTTGAATATCAACTGATACATATCCACTATTCAGCATATTGCACTCAGATCTTCAGATGGAAGTTTATTTATAGTTCTTAATAGTGAATTCATTTATACTCTTTGGGAAACATCATGCAATGATAAGATTTGGTTTTCTCTGCTTGTAGCTGCTATTGTAAATTGCATGTTAGCTACATTTAGATGGTATATGCTTATATTTCTACTTTGTGGCTGTCTTAGAAAGGCTTCTTGTTGGAATGCTTTACAGCTATAGGCAGTGAGATTTTGGACAACTGTGCCACTAATGTGCATATCAACTCTAGTATGTTCAAATTTCCTGAGTCTTCATTTCATGTGAGGGAACGTGATTGGAAAGGGTCACAGCCTTCTAATATTGGAACATCTAACACCTCATCTCATCAGAGGTATTCCACTAAGTTTATATATTTAGCATCTGTAATGGCAAATCCATAATCCAGATAATCTCTTTTAGTTGGTATGATTTACACACCACATTTCACATTTGTGCAAACTACCAATAATGCTTTAGGATATGTTTGCATACCAATCAATGCAATATCCATTTTTGGGAATCTAAGAAAAATATTTTGAGAAGGCAGGGCATACACTTTCTGTTCTATTGATATTTTGAAAGGCCAATTACAAATAACTCTTTGAAATCTGGCAATATTACACAATTCCTTGACTTTCTAATTTTTACACTAACTCCTCTCAATTTCTTTGTCTTGTTATGAATGACCTCCTATGGTGGTATCTGTAATTTAATTCATCAATAAATTCTCTTATCTCAAAATCAAATTAAGAAATATCGTTTACCCTGCCTTTCTTTTGTTTTGATTTGCATTTCCTTCATCTTTTGCCTCATCTCTTCATTTGCCACCACATCTCCGTTCTATTCTCCATCTCCTTCTGCATGTCACATTTCCCCTATTTCATCTTTATCATATTTCCCAAGAGGTTCAGATCTCCACTAGTCTGAGTGACCCACAAAAAGATTAATGCCATTTCCTCTGCCAAAGTTCAACCTTATGGTATCAAACAAGCATCCTATGTGCAAGTTATGTTTGTGCATTTGATCAGCTTATAAGTAGTGATTCATGTGAACTTATGCGGGCAGTTTTGCTGGTTATCTGTGCTTTAGGTCAAAATATGTATCAGAGATTCATGAAGCTGAGGAAGCACCGGTGCTCTTAACAGCTGATGTAATTTACAGTGATGAGCTGACCAATGCGATCTTCAATATCACAGAGCAATTGATGACACGGGGATGTGAGAAGGTGGTGGCAAATATTATCTGCACCCATACAAAATTGCATAAAATGATATTAGCATATGAACTTTTAGAGAATGCATTGTTTGAAGATAAGCCCCTGGGCTTGAAATTCTGTTTGTTCTAGCCAAAAGATCACAATCATGCAAAAATTAGAAAATCACCCTGATAAGTATATCATGTCCCATAGTCATGATTTAGCTTATCTAATTTGGCAACTATACTGTGAAAGATATTCTATGCTTGTGGTGGTGGGGGGTGCGGTGCTGCTTTTTGCATCTTGCTTTTTTGTACCGTAGGTTCTAAAAATTGCACAACAATGTTAATTGGAAGCTAATGGAGGGATATATGTGCATATAATTTTTGCAAGGGTATATATGCAAAAACCCCCCAAAATTTTTCAGCCATAAGGAAGCTTGTTAGTAAAACAATTACCAATGCCATAGATTAATGAATTTGTCTTTTCTGTTTTCGTGACAAGGTCTTGTATCTGGCATTGGAGGAAAGGTACAATTTCACTCAAGATGATATTGACATCGTTGTGAATGGCTACAAACATTTTAGGAGCTTTTTAAAGGACGAAAAGGTACGACATTTACTGCACTTGAAACTGAATCAATCATGTTTAGATATGATTCACGTAACCGCCCACTATTTTGTAATAGCCTATTATTCGGATCCACTACTCATAATCCAATAACCGTTTTTATTTATAGATAGTAATAATCTACCAAACCTTCTCGAATCGAGAATTTGTTTAGAAGTGAAGAGAGTTAGAAAACGATCGTCTTGAAGGCTCACAGAATGGCGAGAAGCTTAGAGATGATTATCGTTGAAATTCGAGATAAGTTACGTTTATTTTCGTTCGTTCTCTCTTTACCTCTATTCCTAAGACAATTTTATATCGAATAATTTGTAAATTTAGTGACCCTCATGATACTTAGAAGGAGGACGATAATCTAAATTTAAGTAAAACTTAATAAAAGCTAGATATATCGAAATTTTGAAATATTATATCGATATAAGCATGTCATTTAGACTAGGAAAATTTGAGTTATATCTGCAAAATCTTTATCCCTCTCGGCTAGAGCGAAGTGGCTAACATGGTAGCGTGGTACGACTCTACTTGGTAGGAGGTCTAATCACATCCATAGACTGATTTACGTATAGGTTGGTTTGACCTTGCTTCGTGGGGTGTGCAACCATCTCCGTAATATCAGTAGGGGAGTCCATAGTCACTGTTCCTAACTGTTGGCTATCATGGATGTGATATTTTTGTTAATTCATTCCTTACTGTAGATGTTGATTTATCTAATTATTGTTGTTGTTGTATTATTATTGATGTTACTGTTGTTAATTTTATTGTTACTTCTTATATATTGACATTTCCTACTGTTTGGAGGAGATAACTCTCTACTAAGTATTCTTGCCTCACCCCTTAGCTATCATCATTCACAAGAGAGTAATCGATAGACACAAGTGACAACAGTAGTAGTGCATATGCGTGTGATTATGTTTGGAGTTATTTTATTTGTAAGTTATTTTATTTTTTTTGTATGGGGAAATATTGTGAGAAACTTTGGTATTTATTGTTGGACCATTTTTCTTTAGGTTATCTAGACTACGTTTGTATTGATATAATAAATCTTAATTCTATATATTTTGTAAATTTTTTATATATGTTATCTATGTCGTATTGTGGTTCAATCGGACGATAATAAAGGTGCTGCAATTCATGATTGAAAAGGAAGAAAAAACAAAATAAGAATGTTGTTACGAATTGTTTGCAGATAGCATGTGGCGTGATGGCTCATTGGAACCAGGTTTTGTTGGCAAGCAGATTGATCTCACATTCCTCAGTACATAAGGGAGTACCAAAGAGGGAAGGACCTTGAGATATGGAAGATAACTTATTGCAAAGGTAGATCTTCAAAGTTATAGTCTTCACAAAAAGTGGTTCTCGTGCGTAATTCTGGTGGAGAGAAACTTCATTGGTTTGTATCCAGAGAATATTCAGAGGAAGGCTTGAATATGAGGAGCATATATTTGAGTAAGTCATTTGTTGAAGTTGATCCTTATTTGGTTTTGTTGCTTGTTAAACATTCATGGGTAAGCAAAAATCTCTTGTAAGAGACGATTGTTCGCAAGTATACCCATGATTGTGAATTTGCAAATTATATTACATAATTCTGGTGGTAATGTTATGTAAAATTTTTGGTTGAATTTTGTCAGATCATTTTTTTAATATAGGTACTTCAAATTAAAAAATCAAATTGTTGAAAGTGAATGAGATGTTTTGGGCCAGGCTCGGGCTTTATCTCGGCCCTCTTCATTTTCAGATTTTCGTGCTCGTACTTGACCTGAAATCCAAAAACTTTTAGCCCAAGCACAGAATTGTCAGTCATGTCATGCAATTTGAAAACCCTAAACGTGATCTCTATCCTTTCTGTTTCCCTGTAGGCTGTTGTGCTGCATAATTCAAGTGGAGCTATGAATTGAGGGAGACACCAAGAGCATGAGAGCAGGGAAAAGATACTAATACAAATATACACGACCACATAAAACTGAAATCACCAATAATTAACATGAGTTGCAGAAACATACAAAATGCCTTTCAAAATGCCTTTTGAATTACTTGAGATCAAACCATACCAAAGAAGAATATATAATGTTGTTGAGAAACCAAACCAGAAATGACAAGGAACATCCTCAAACCATGCACTCAAATGCATGCACCCACAACATTCCAACATTTGCAAAACCAGCACAATCTTCATCTTCATCCATGCACCTACACTCCTCTTTCTGTTTCGTAATTAAGTCTAGATAGTATGTACAACTGCTTCATCAGTTAGAGATCCAGTTTCCTTCTTCACATCCAACTTAAAATCCTTCTCCTCTGATATGTAATCTGAACTGTCATCTGGACCTGATGAGCCTTCGAAACTTGCAGTTGTTTCTGGCCTAAACATCACGTCATTCTCAAGATTTAGTAGCTTCTCCTTTGACTCTCCTTTTAGCAAGTCGACTACCTCAAGCATTGATGGTCTCCGTTCAGGTTGGTTCTGAGCACAGATGAGCCCAGTGAGCACCATTCTTTTCAATTCAGCCTCTACAAAGTTACCTTTAAGCTTTGGGTCTGCCATCTCTTTGAACTTCTTCTCCTGAGCCAATGGAAGAGCCCAATCTGTTATTGTTCGCTTTATTGTTGAGCTCAGCTTCTCAATTGGCTTCTTTCCAGTAGCAAGCTCCAAAAGCACAATGCCAAAACTATACACATCACAACTCTCTGATGCCTTGCCAAGCATAGCATATTCGGGTGCGAGATAGCCAAGAGTGCCTTTAACCCTTGTGGTAACATGAGTTGCACCATCTGGGATGAATTTTGCGAAGCCAAAATCAGCAACCTGTGCCTGGAAATCTGAATTTAGCAGAACATTGCTTGCTTTGATATCTCTATGGATGATATGAGGGGTTGCATGATGGTGCAGATAGCTGTGTAATAAGAACAGATATTTGTATAATACACACCAGTAGATTTAAGGAACTACTTTGATGGGAAATATGGAGAATACAGAGCAGAGAGACTATAGTTTGATTTATAGATAATTAAAAAAGCTTTATCAACAGAGTCTTATTTTGACAAACAGCAATCTTTTTCAGCAGAAGGATATAGATAAAAATAGTTCTCTTCCAGGAAAGGATGAACACTCACACGATCCCTTCAGCTGATCCAATTGCAATGTTCATTCGCCTGCCCCAATCAAGAAGGCACTCTTCTGAATGTTGCCCATGAAGATGTGAAAGCAGGCTTAGATTAGGCATGTAGTCATAGACAATAAGGCGTTCTTGGCCTTCAGCACAGTATCCCCGTAAGCTCAGAAGGTTCTTATGCCTCACTCTGCCAAGAATCTCAACTTCCACAGCAAATTCCAGTTCAGCTTTGTTACTCCAAACCTTTAGCCGTTTCACAGCTATCTGCATGAGTTTAGGTAATGAACAAATGCTCTCCATGACAGCTCTTAGAAAAAGCAAGAGAAGAACATGAGGAACAGAAAACCTAAACACTCAAAAAACAGAAAAGACTTGATCAATAGTATGGATAAAAAAAAAAACTTAAGGCTTTGGCTTTGTCCATTAGAAAATAAAAAGCAACCACAAACACACTGTGAGCAACACATGCAAACATCAATAGTTTTAGTTTACCCATATGACTATTTCACGAACAGCAACCAATCAGGTTCTTCTGCAAAAATTTGTTCCATCCATCATTCTGTGATGAAAAGAACCATTTCATTATTATTATGGAATGCAAAGTACTGTTGCTTTCAGTTCTTTTTTCTCTTCCTCATACAAGAATCTCATCAACTTAGATGACATTCCTGTGAAAGACGCAAATGCTTGTGCAAGGTTTAATGAATCATAAAAAACATTTCTCAAGCTAAAAAACAGCATCTCACTTAGAGATTTAGAGAGAGAAGTTTCAAAAGTACAAGTTGGAGGCATCAATTATACCTGAAGCCCCATTCATTATTTTCTGTATCAAGCACCAAAATTTGTATTTATAATGAACTTTCAAGCTAATTCACAAACTATTCTAGTAGAATAGAAAGATCCAGGCGGATACCCCAATATACCTGAGAGCCATCCCAAAGCTGGCCCCAATAGACACTACCAAAGCCTCCTTCCCCAAGCTTGTTGTCATAATTGAAGTTGTTCGTCGCTGATTGCAACTCCTTGAGCGAGAAAATTCTCCATGTTGTGGCCTTCTTCTTCTTTTGCTCCCTCCTATATCCCAAAATCACTAATGATTAATTTAACCAACAACATACAAAATCCAAAAAAGAAAAAAAAAACAGCAAATTGAAAGAAATATCACAAGAAGCAACAAAGAGAAGAACTTTTCTAGAACACACACCAAAAAACACAATACAGTTCATCAATCAAGTTAACTTCAAATAATTTTTTGCAACGAGAAAGGAGCAATGCTCCACATTTCCCCATACGCAAAATAATCTCAACCTAATGTCATCATGATCATCATCAAACCACAGTTCAAGAGTTCATACTTCACAAGCCAATAAATACTTAAGGGCGCACCTAGTAATGTGTTGGGAAATACGGTCAGCTGAAAAAAAAAAAGGGATAACTCAGGTTAATTCGGATAATTCAGGACGATCCTATGCAGTAATCCATTTCCATGCATAAAAGGTTAAAAAAAGAAACAGCAAACTCCAAAAATTCGACTACCAGATTAAGAAAGAAGAAACAGAGAACCCCTTCAGGACATTTCACCAACCACTCAAAGCATATCAAAACCCAAATCAAGCCCTTCCTGTGCAAAATATATGTTTTTTTCGTCACGATCGCTAAAATCAAACCTTTGAAAGCATAAAAAACCGAAATTTAAAGTCGGATCATCAAACAAAATCTTAAAAAAGGGGGAAAAAAGGGTAGAAGAAAACCTCACCAATCCAAATCAGCTCCACAGCAAAACAAGAAGCGAAATCCCATCAATTAAACTGAAAATTGGCGTAAAAACGCCAAAAGAAACCCTCCTGGCTTCGCTTTTGCTCCGCCGATCAAGAGCGTAGAGAGAAGTGGGCTTCTTTTTCAGTTACCGGCCCATTTCAACCCAACTGGAGCCGTTCTGATGCACTCACGGCGTATTATAACGTACCAAAATTTTCTCAACGTGGCACTCCCTGATTTGAGGCTTCGAACTATCCGTTAACCAGCGAAGGCACGTAAAGTCAGTAACCGCTGTCTCTTTATCCGGATTCCGGAGGGGGCAGCGTGTCGGATCCGAGTCCGATCCTTACGGTCCCGAATCTAGATGCAGTGTTGTCATCGGGCCTCGGACGACGCCCAGGCCCGACTTACATAATGTACAAGGGCTGTTTACAAGAACCCCCCTTTAATTTTTCTATTTACAGGTAACATGCTGTTCATACATACCAGGACAATGAGATCCCAGTTTTGTTAATTATCGATGTAATCTCAATTAGGAGCCCAAGATGCCGTCCGAGTCATAATCAAGAATAGTGTTAGCAACAAAGAAAGGAGCAACCAGAGTCCTTCTCGGAAAGTTCTTCAAAATCATAATATTTTTAAAAGAAGCTAAAACAGTGAATCTCTAGAAAAAAAATGATGACGAGTGATCAAAGTTGGTGAATGGTTGTTGTCTGCCAGATTTGTTTTATTTATGTTTTTTTTAAGATTTTTTTTTTTAAGTGACCTACATTAGTCTGTAATTATTCTGTAATCTAATACAAACCCCAGAACCAACTAAAAACCAAGGTTTCGCTAGATGAATCTGGGTCTAATAATTTTTAGCGAAAGTAAATATATATAAGAAGCACCGCATGCCTTGCTTCTCTTTGCAGTTTCCACAAGCAACAATCTAAGAAGACCACTGCAGTCTTGAGCATTGTTATTTTTGTGCTTATGGACGATAATTTGTTGGGCCATGTCTGAGTTTCTGGACACAATGAAATGCATTTTTGATCTTTTAAATTTAATGAGTATTTTAACTTAAATACTGTAAAATGCACAAGAGTATTTACATAGATGTTTTAAGTTTGTTTTTTTTTTACCTGTTTGATCATTAAAATTTTGTCTGTTCTAATCAAATTAGCAGAAAAAAAACCCTAAATCAAATTTACTTTTTGATATGGAAAGAAGATAGTGTTAAAAAACTGTTCATGCTTGGCAGCAATCTTTCCAAAACCATGAAGCAATCAACAAGAATTGTCATACAGGACAAGGGAAACAGAGTTAATAGGCAACAGAGCATTAGTTTGAAGCAAATTATTTCTCAAAACTATTTTCTGGTTAGTTCAATGTTTGCAAAATTTAATCCAGAAAAAAAAAACACCAAGTTCCCTGCAAAACAGCAGAAAGATCCATTATAACATACTAAATAATTTTGAAGAGAGCTGTCAGTATCCATGATAATCATTATGGTCATTCAACTACAATGCACAAGAGCACAAATCTTAACTTATTCAAGGAATCACAATTCACAAGGAACAAGTGCTGCATCAAGAAAAAAAAGAATATTCATTAAAAGTTTCCGGGTTACATCTAACTAAACAATGCACATGAGGCCATTTACAACTGAAACTTGATTTTAGAAACAGGCTCACATTCTGGCTAAAATGTATTAGTTTCAATCAAGACTTGAAGCCATGCAAATATTCCTCCAAAAGAAACATACAACTACTACTGCTTAGAATAAATAATTCAAAAATTAAACCAAGCACAGATAAGGGAGAATATAAATATGGCACATTGAACCCCTACCAATGCCAGCATTTCCTGATCTGAGCTACAATGCTGAAGTTTTTGACGTTGCTTGTCCTTTCACTCCTTTTATTTTTTTTAGAAATACTTGAGCAAATGACAGGGTTAGGCACAAAACCCTACCAGTAAATTATTTAGAAGTATGTATACGAAAGCAAAATACAAACTCAACTTACTGAATCTGGCAGTGACGACAGTACAGAAAATGGGTACTGGCGCCACTCCAAGCTTTTCAAACTATAGCTGAACAGCATGAAGAAGAAAAAAGGAGGAAGAATCATTCTGCTGCAGTCAATACCTCTCCCGGAAGGATGGTTGAGCTGCCATAGTCAGGTGTAACAAACAGATTATATTTGAAAATTATAAACTATGTGAATGCTTCTTTATGGAACTTGAGGGATTTTCTTTTCACAAATTGAATTGAATGTAGCTGAAATGAGCATGACATAATAGAGAATTCACAATGAATCTCAAGAATGATGTGCCTTTGATGCAGGTGATTATTAGTCTTTCTTTTCTCGTTTCCCGATTGTCGTATTTGCACCATTTTGCCTTTAACATATGGAGAAACTGAAACAAAAGCCCAAGCTTGTGCGCTTAAAACAATCTGAGAGGTGTTATGCACGTGTTGTAATACTTTTTTCATTTTTTGTTTTTCTTTCTTTCTTTTTTTTTTTTTAGTGCCAAAAGTGGGCCGGATACACATTTTCGAACTTGAAGCTTTAATATCACTAACGGATACCATTTGTTGGGAGGGAGTCGGAGGAATGTTAAATGAATACCAAATTATATCAAAAACCTAAATTCATGAAATATGAGTTTTTTTTATTTCATGAATTTTTTTTACTATATATATTAAACTCTATCTATTCAATATCTGATATGAGACTAATTTATTAACATTATAACAAATAATACTAATTCCTTGAGAGCATGGCTACATAAGTTCTTAAAAGTAGCATCACTGGAAAGATCACCTTCAGATAGAGATCATATTTTTCATCTCCTGAAAACCCCTTTGCTGCATTTACTGATTGTAAATCGGCTCAATCATCTGCTTGAGCCTTACCAACTTATATGCACGCAATAAAGTTCAGCCAATAGCTATAACAGTCATTCAAAAGGATCTTCTGGTCGAGTAACTTTTTCCAGAGATATCACAAATGTGGAATGATGTATAATAATCCAGGGATATCTAGGCCATGTGCTACCTAATAATTGAATGTTTTGTCAATGAATAGGCAACAATTGCAAGGAAAGGTACCTCCAAGATTTATATACGCTTCTCACATAAGAAATTTACCAATGATATTTCCTATTCTCTGTTTTTGCCACAGAAGTATATAGATGAATGACCAGAATCCTGTTCTGCATGTTAGGTGAATGAACAAGCGGTCTGTGCAATGGCAATGTTGCAATGGTGTTTAAAATCCAGAAAAATGATCAAAGAGCTAATAAATTTTCTGATTAATGAAATGATTTGATGCTGCAATGATCTAACTGGAAACTAGAAAATACAAAGGCCAAGTGGAGTATTGAACTTGAAGTTTAAGTCTATTTGAATTGAATAAAAGGTGTTGGAGTGCTGAAACCATAAGATAGTTTCGGCCTTCAAAAAAAGATACAAATGACCCAAGGAATGACTTGTGCTTTAGGAATATCAATGGATAACTTCTACTTAAACTTCAACCTTCCTCCAGAAAAAAGATAGGGGTTTCAAGCTGTGTAGGTGTGACTAGGTGATGGTTTCCATCGTGCTACATAGGCACTGAACCAGGAAGGTATCTTTCAAACGCTTTTATAGATTCTATATAAATCATCACTTGATACGGATGACAAAAGATAGTTACAGCATATTTATGTTTTCAGTAACTTGACTAGTCCAATTTTCTTGGGAGAACTTTGTATTGGATGATTACAGTTTTGATCAAATAATTGTAACTAAACTAATAGAATTCATTATATGGTTGAAATTTTAATATGAACTTACTTTCAGGAGGCTTTGCTTAAGTACATGTAACACTGAAGTTAATCAACATCTAATTCTGATTGTAGTCAGGCAATTACATTAAGGGTTAGTTCAGTGGTTTGAATAGCACATTGACACGACCCAAATAAATAAATAAGTAATTTAAGTGGTTTAGAAGGCTCTTTTTCTAGTTCAGTTTAAACAAATTTAGGTTAATATTGTAGTATCAACATGTGGACTTTTTATTATAATCTAGCTATTAGGTCAAGGCTTATTCAATTGCATGGCTATACGGAATAAGTTAATCAACATAAACCAACTTAAGAGATAACAAGTCACAGCTCTGGGAAGGTTCTCTCAACCATGTACTCAGCTTTCATATACAGATTGTGGTGGCTGGTAAAATTGATAAGGAAAACAATAATGCAGTTATAGTTCCCTAATGCAAATGTGAATCATGTTTGATATTTTTTGGCCAGTTAAGTTTTAGCCAAAATGGTAACCAAGAATATTAAGCAGTTGGAATAAGCATCACTTTTTAGGTCAAATCACGAAGTTTGGCAGCCTCTGTTTTCAAAATTTTTTTCTCCAGAGAAATGTAATTTTTCTGGCTAACCCAGGAATCCTTGTCCAACTATGTATATTAATAAATCATTGGCATATAAATATAGACTCAAAATTTACTATTATGAGATGTTCCCACTATTTCTTCAAACTGCAGCCTTCTTTGTCATGATGCAGCCCATCATGTCATCCACATGCAGACAATATTCTGCTAAATTCAGAATTACAGTCAAAGGTTACTGATTTTGGGTTTGGAAAACTCATGCCATGCCTGGAAAGGCCTTATTCTTCAATGGTTTTTGCGCTTGCTGTTTAGTATATATTTGGTAAGACCTTATTCTCTAACAATTTTTGTGCTTGCCGTTTAGTATATGTTTGAAGACTACTACTTTATATTTGTCAAGAATCTATCAAAAAAGGGAGTTTAAGTAACAACCTGGTCCCGCTATCCTACAACTTGTAAATGTATCTCAGGAAGCATCAGCTAGACAAGGTGTACTGAGAAAAGTTTATTTGACCTGCGTTTACAAAAGCAGCTGCAAGTTACTCTAGCATTTGTTCCAGTGCAATCTTCAGATGGAACTGTCTTCCCATGTTCCTTCTGATGGTAGAGGTCCAAAAACTAACTTCACCATTCGTGAGTCCTACTGCAAGCTGATTTGGTTCCAACTGGTTGGCAGCGGTGACAAGTCGCCATGTGGCTCACTGAAAACACAATGATAGAACAGCGTCTGAAAACTGATGCTAGAACAAACTATCTCAAAGTATAAAGAGCAAATGTCATCTTCCTATGAGAAAATAAAATGCAACACAAAGAAGGGAAAAGAGATAAACTGTGAGACTGATGATGTATGTCAATTGAAATTCTTCAGAATGCACACCCTCCTATCAATGATGACGTTCCATATCATCATCTAGCAGTTGCTGGAGCATGTCGGATGTCTGGTTGGACTGGCCCGTGCTATCCACTTGAAACCAAAAAAACAGAAAAAAAAAAAAAAGAGAGAGAAAATGTTATTCTAGAAATTTGAAAAATTCAATGAAAACTTTGTTTGAAGATCAATTAATAGGGTCTCGGTAAAAGTTTCCCTCCCTTGAAACAGTGCATCAAATAAATGGCACAGGATTCATGCTTCATCAAATCAGGGTAGCCTAGGTTGTAATACCAAGTTCTCTTACCCAAATTGGTCCAGAGAAGGTAT
>RXID01016620.1:0-22121 GCA_005019695.1 Trichopus zeylanicus subsp. travancoricus
AGTAGCAAAAGTAATAGTAGTTTCAGTCGCAGCTATGGTCGCAGTAATAGTAGCAGTAATATATGCAGTAATTATAGTGGAAGTACTGCTACTACTAGTACTAATAGTAGTAATACTAGTAGTTGCAATAGTTGAATTAGCGGCAATGGTATTAGTTTGAGTAGCAGTACTAGTAGTAGCAGAAGTTGTTGTAGCAGAAGTAATAGTAGTAGGAAAAGTGGTTATAGTAGTAGAAGTTGTAGCAGTAGCAGTAGTAGTAGTAGTACTAGCAGAATTAGTAGCAGTAGTAGCACCAATTGTAGTAGTAGATGTAGTAGCAGTAGCAATAGAAGTAGTCATAGAAATAGCACTATTAGTAGCAGTAGTAGTAATTATAGTAGTAGTAATTATAGTAGCAGTAGTTGTTGTTGTAGCAGTAGCAGAATTAATAGTAGCAGTAGTAGTAGTAGTTGTTGTAGTAGTATTAGCCATAGCAGTAGTAATACTAGTAGTAGTAGTAGTATAAGTAGTAGGAGTAGTAGTTGTAGTAGTAGTTGTTGTTGTTGTTGTTGTTGATGTAGTAGCAATAGTTGCAGTAGTAGCAGGAGTAGTAGTGGTTGTAGTACTTGTAGTAGATGCAGTAGCAGTAGCAGCAACATAGTAGCAATAGTAGTAGTAGTAGTAGTAGTAGTCGTAGCAGTCTTTGTAGCAGTAGTATTAGTAGTAGGAGAAGTAGTTGGAGTGGCAGTAGCAGCTGTAGTAGTTGCAGCAATAGGAGTAGTAGTAGTAGTAGTAGTACTATCACTAGTAGTAGTTGTAGTAGTAGTAGTAGTAGCGGTAGTAGCAGTAGCGGTAGTAGTTGTTGTAGGGGAAGTAGTAGTGGTTGTTGTTGTTGTTGTTGTAGTCGTAGGGGAAGTATTAGTAGTAGTAGTACTAATACTGGAAGTAGATGTAGGGGTAGTACTATTAGTAGCAGCAGTAGTAGTAGCAGTAGCCACAGTAGTAGTAGCAGTAGTAGTCATGTTGCTGGTGGTTGTAGTAGCTAGAATAGTAGTAGCAGTAGTAGTGGGAGTAGTAGTAGCAGCATAAGTAGTAGCAATAGTAGTACTAGTAGTGGTAGTAGTTGCAGTAGTAGCAGAAGTAGCAGTAGCAGTAGGAGTAGCAGCAAAAGTATATTATTAATTTCAGTAGCAATAGCAGTAGTACGAGTACTAGTAGTTAAAGTAGTAGCAGTAGCAGTAGCAGCAGAAGTATTATTAATTTCAGTAGCAATACCAGTAGTACGAGTACTAGTAGTTAAAGTAGTAGCAGTAGCAGTAGCGGTAGAAGTAGTAGTAGCAGCAGTAGTAGTAACAGTAGTAGTCGAAATAGTAGTAGTAGTAGTAGCAGCAGTAGCAGTGGTAGTAGTAGTAGTAGCAGTAGCAGTGGTAGTGGTAGTAGAAGTGGCAGCCGTAGTAATAGCAATAGTAGTAGTCGTAGCAGTAGTAGCGGTAGTAGTCGTAGCAGTAGTAGTGGTAATAGAAGTAGCAGTAGCAGTAGTAGTAGTAACAATCGTAGTCGGAGTGGTAGTAGTAGTAGTAGTAGTAGAAGTAGTAGTAGTAGTTGTTGTAGTACTTGTACTAGCAGTAGTAGTAGTAGTAGCAGTAGCAGTTGTAGTAGTAGTAGAAGTGGCAGCACCACTCGTAGATGTAGTATTAGTCGTTGCAGTAGTAGTAGTAGTAATAGTAGCTGTAGCTACAATAGGAGTAGTACTACTAGTAGTAGTAGAGGTAGCAATAGTATGAGTTATTATTGTAATAGTAGTTGTAGTAGTTATAGTAGTCGTCGTAGTAAGAGTACTTGGATTAGTAGTGGTAGTAGAAATAATCGTACAATAGTTACAATAGTAGTAATAATAATAATTGTTGGAGTAGTAGTAGCTGAAGTAATAGCAGCAGTAGTAGCACTAGTAGTAGTCATAGTAATAGCAGACATAGTAGTTGTTGTAGTAATAGCAATAGTAGCAGGAGTAGTAATGCTAGTAGTATTAGTTGTAGTAGTTATAGTAGTAGTTGTCGTGTTACTATTAGTAGGAGTATTAGTAGAAGTAGTTGTAGTTATAGTTTTAGTAGTAGTAGTTGTTGTTTTTGTTGTTGTAGTAGTAATAGTAGTAGTAGTTGTAGTTGTAGTAGTAGTAAGCATAGTAGTCATAGTAGCTATAGTAACCGTCGTAGTAGTCGTACTAGTAGTAGCAGTAGTAGCCATAGTGGTAGTTCTAGTAGTAGCAGCACACGTAGTAGTAGTTGTAATAGTAATAGAAGTACTAGTACTGCTAGTAGTATTAGTAGTAATAGTAGTAGTGGTAATACTAGTAGAGCAATAGTTGTAGTAGCAGTAGTAGTATTAGTCGGAATAGTAGTGGTAATAGTAGCAGTAGTTGTAGCAATAGTAATAGCTGTAGGGAAAGTAATTATAGTTGTAGTAGTCATAGCAGTAGTGGTAGTAGTATTTGTGATAGCAGTAGTATTAGTAGTAGTACTAGCAAAAGTTGTAGCAGTAGTAGCAGTAGTAATAGTAGTAGTAATAGCAGCAACAGTAGCAATAGTAGTAATAGTTGTTGTAGTAGTAGCTGTAGTAATAGTAGTAGTAGTATTTGTAGTTGTAGCATTGTAACAGTAGTAGAAGTAGTAGTAGTAGTAGTAGTCATATTAGAAGTAGCAGTGGTAGTAGTGACAGTAATAGTTGTTGTAATAGCAGTAGTCGTCATAGTAACCTCAATGGCAATGGTAGTAGTTGTAGTAGTAGTAGTAGTAATAGCAGTAGAAGTAGTTGTAGTAGTAGTAGTTGTAATAGTAATACTAGTAGTAGTAGAAGTAGTAGTAGTCGGAGTTATAGTCGTAATAGTAGTTGTAGTAGTAAGAGTACTTGGATTAGTAGTGGTAGTAGTAGTAATAGTACAATAGCAGCAATAGTTGTAGTAATAGTAATAGTTGGAGTAGTAGTAGCGGTCGTAAAAGCAGTAGTAGTAACAGTAGTTGTGGTCATAGTAATACCAGAAGTAGTAGTAGTATTATTAGTATTTGTAGTAGAAATAGCAATAGTAGTAGAAGTAGTAAGAGTAGTAGTGTTAATTGTAATAGTTATAGTAGCAGTTGTAGTGTTACTATTAGTAGGAGTCATAGTAGACGTAGTAGCAATAGTTGTAGTTTTAGTAGTAGTAGTTGTTGTTTTTGTTGTAGTAGTAGTAATAGTAGTAGTAGTAGTAGTAGCAGTATGAGTAGTTGCCGTAGTAGTAACAGTAACCGTCATAGTAGTGGCACTAGTAATAGCAGTAGTAGCCTTAGTGGCAGTAGTAGTAGTAGTGGCAGTCGTAGCTGTAGTAGTAGAAGTAGTAGTAATTGTAGTAACAGTAATAGTAGTAAAAGTACTAGTACTGTTAGTAGTATTAATAATAATAGTAGTAGTTGTAATACAAGTAGTAGCTGTAGTTATAGTTGCAACAGTACTATTAGTTATAGTAACAAGGGTAATAGTAGTAGAAGTTGTACCAGTAGTAATAGTAGTAGGAAAAGTAGTTATAATTGCAGTAATCGTATCAGTAGTAGTAGTAGTATTTGTAATAGTAGTAGCATTAGTAGTAGTAGTCGTAGTAGCAGCAGCAACAGTAGCAATAGTGGTAATAGTAGTAGTTGTCGTGGTAAAAGTGGTAGTAGTAGCAGTAGTTGTAGTAGTAGTAGTAGTATTAGTAGTTGTAGCATAGTAGTAGTAGTAGAAGTAGTACCAGTAGTAGTAGCCGTAGTAGAAGTAGCAGTAGTAGTAATAGTAATAGTTGTTATTGTTGTTGTAGTCATTGTAGCCGCAATACCAATAGTAGTAGTAGTCGTAGTAGTAGTAGTAACAGTAGTAGTAGTAGTAGTAGTAGTAGCAGCAGCAGCAGCAGCAGTAATAGTAGCTGCTATAGAAGTAATAGAAGTTGCAGCAGCACTCATAGACATAGTGGTAGTTGCAGTGGAAGTCGTAGCAGTAGTAGTAGCAGTAATAGTAGCAACAGCCGCAGTTGTAGTAGTAGTACTGTTACTACTATAACTGTAACTACTACTACCGTTACTACCACAACTACACCTACTACTACTGGTACTACAACTACAACTGCAACAACAACAAACGCAACTATTGCAGGTACTGCTTCTGCTTCTACAACTATTACAACAACAACTACTACTACTACTTCTATTACTACTACTACTACTACTACTGCTACTACTGCTGCTACAACTACTACTACTTTTGCTTCTTATATTACTACAACTACAAGTGCTTCTACTACTACAACTACTACTTCTACGACTACTACTACTACAACTACTAGTGCTACAACTACTCCTTCTACTCCTCCTCCTCCTCCTACTACTACTACTACTGCTTCTTCTTCTACTACTACTACTACTATTACTATTACAACTGCTGCTACTACTACAACTATGGTTGCAGCTGCTACTATTGCTGTTGCTGCTTCTACTACTACTACTTCTACTACTACAAGTACGATTGCTACAACAACAACAATAACTACTACTACTACTACTACAACTATTTCTACTACTACTAATACTACAGCTACTACTACTAATACAACTGCTACAACAACAACTACAACTATTGTGTCTGCTACTACAACAACAACTACAACTACTGCTACTACAACTACTAGTGCTACAGCTACTCCTCCTCCTCCTCCTACTGTTACTACTACTATTACTAATACTACTACTACTACTACTACTACTACTACTACTACTACTACTACTACGGCTACTAGTACTACTACTACTACTACTACAACTACCACTACTACTAACACTATTGCTACTACTATAACTACTACTGGTACTACAACGATTACTACTATGACTGCTACTACTAGCACTATTACTACTACATCTAATACTTCTTCTACTACTATTGCAGCTATTACTTCTGCTTCTGCTACTACTACGACTACAACTTCAACTACTACTGTTACTACTACTACTACTAATGTTGTGATTGCTACTACTACTGGAGCTACTACTTCTAATAATACAACTGCTACTATTACTGCTGCTACTACTATTACTACTAATACTAATACTATTATTGCTGCTATTACTGTAACTACTATTACCACGACTTCTGTTGGTTCTACTGCTCCAACTACTACAACTTGTACTCCTACTACTGTGCTGCTGTAGCAACTACTACTAATACTACTACTACTATAAATACTGCTGTTGTCGCAAATACTACTGCTGGAATTACTACTACTACTGCTACTATAGCTTCTACTATTACTACTACAACTAATACTACTACTACCAATGGTACTAGAACAACTCCTGCAACAACTACTACTGCTCCTACTACTACTGCTACTACTATAGCTACTCCCACTACTACTACTACTACAGCTGCTACTACTACAACTACTATTACTACTACTGTTGCTGCTACTATTACTACTATTGTTAAAGCTACTGCTACTGCTACTACTTCTGCTTCTACAACTACTACTCATACTACGATAGCTACTACAGCTACAACAGCTACTACTATAGCAACTGCTTCTACTATTACTACTTCTACAGCTACTTCTGCTAGAACTACTGCTGCTGCTGCTTCTGCTGCAACTATTATTACTACTGCTACTACTACTGTTGCTGTTAATTTTACTACAACTACTTCTATTCCTACGTCCGCTTCTACTACTGCCACTTCTTCTACTATTACAACTACTACTACTACTAATTCTTCTACTACTTCTGCAACTATCTATGATTCTACGATTACAACTACGGCAAATACTACTATAGCTACTACAACTATAACGGCTACTACTACCACTGCTGCTACTACTACTACTAATACTACTACTACTTAAGCTACTACTACTACTACTATAGCTAATACTACTGCTACTGATACAACAACTACTACTGCTACTACTGCTACAGGGATTACAACAACAACTACTACCACTACAACTACTAATTTTACTACAACTACTTTTGCTACTACTTCTTCACCTACTACTGCCACTTCTGCTACTACTACTGCTACCACCACTACTACTACTACTACTAATTCTTCTACTACTTTCGCAACTACTATTGCTTCTGCTACTGCTACTACTACTACTAATAATACTGCTAGTATGACTATTTCTACTACTACAGCTACTAATACTACTACTACTGCTAATATTACTACTGTTGCTGCTACAACAACAACAACTACTACTAGTACTGCTACTGCTACTCCTACTACAACTACTGCTACTACTTCTACTACTATTGCTACTATTACTTTTACTATAACAACTTCGATGACTACTACTGCTACTGTTACTGCTGCTACAACTACTACTACAACTACTGCTGCAACTACTAATGCTCCTACTACTACTACTTCTACTAAAGCTACTGCTACTACTACAACTGCAGCTAATGCTGCAATTACTACTACTACTACTACTCCGACTACAAGAATTACTAGTACTTCTACCACAACTATGAGTACTGCTACTACTAAAGCTACTATTACTACAACTACTACCATTACTACAAGTACTGCTACTACTGCTACAAATACAACCACTACTACAAGTACTGCTACTACTACTACCACTGCTACTACAACTACTGCTACAACGGCTACAACAGCTACATCTACTACGACTACAAATACAATTACTACTACTACTTCTATTCCCACAATTCACACTACTATTATCACTACTACTACTACTACTATTGCTACTACTACTACAAAATCTGCGATAACTTCTGCAATTGCTAATGCTTCTACTTCAACTACTACTACTAATATTAAGACTACTACTACTATGACTTCTACTACTACTACAATTACTAATACTGCTGCTGCAATTGTTGCTACTACTACTACTACTACTACTAATACTACTATTACTACTACTACTACTCCTGCTACTACTACTACTACTCCTGCTGCTGTTACTACTATACTGCTATCACTACTACAACTCCTACTATAACTACTACTAATACTACTACTTCTACTACAATTGCTACTACCACCACTACTACTAGTACTGCTGTAACTATTACTACTGCTACTACTGCTGCTTCTACTATAGCTACTGCTACTACCACTACAACATCTGTAGTCGTAGTAACTGCTACTACTGCTACTCTTACTACCACCATTGCTATTGCAACTACTATTCCAACTACTACTACTAGTAGGTACAACTTCTGCTTTTGCTACTATTACTATTGCTACAACGACTATGACTACTGCTACTGCTACTACTACATCTAATACTACTCAAACTTTTGGAACTACTACAACCACTACTACTATAGCTACTACTACTGCTACTACTGCCGCTACTCCCACTGCTAGTACTACTGTAGCTACTGCTACTAATACTACGACTACTACTACTATAACTATTGCTGCTATTGTTTATGTTGTTGCTAATGTGCTACTACTACTTCTGCTTCTACTAGTACTTCAGCTACTACTACTACAACTACTACAATTACTACTATTACTAATACTACTACTACTACTACTACTCCTACTACCATTGCTACTATCGCAACTACTACTACTACTAGTGCTACTACTGTTGTTGTTGCTACTGCTACTTCAACTACTTCTACTACTACCACTACTACTACTGGTACTACTTCCCCGGCAACTAGTAATGGTGCTCCTACTACTACTACGATTACAAATGTTCTTGCTCCTGCTACTACTTGTGCTACAACTGCTACTACTACAACTACTATTGCTACTACGACTACTACTGCTACATCTACTCTTGCCTCTATAATTATTGGTCATACGACTACTGCTACAACAACTATAACTACTACTACTATGGCAACTTCTACTACTACTGCTACTACTACTACTACTACTACAATAGCTATTACTAGTATTACTGCTACTACTACCGCTACAACAACTACTACAGCTACTACTTCTACAACTATTATTACTACTGCTACTACTGCTGCTGTAATTTTTACTACAGCTACTTCAGCTACTACTACTGCACTACTATTACTACTAACACTACTACTACAATGACTACTACCACTACTACAATTACTAATATTACTGCTGCTAACACTACTGCTACTGCTACTACTACTATTGCAGCTAGTACTGCTACTACTGCTGCTACTACTACTACTGCTACTACTACTACTACGACTACTAGTACTACTACTACTGCTTCTGCTATTGCTACAAATACTCCTACTATAACTACTTCTACTACAATTACTACAACTGGTACTGGTACTACCACTATTACTACTACTACAACAAAAACTACTACCGCTGCTCCTAGTACTACTTCTATAACAGCTACTACTACCAATGCTACAACTACTGCTACTACTACTCCTTCTACTGATGCAATAACTACTACTACTACTATTACTACTACTACTACTACTGTTCCTCGTACTACAATAACTACTACTACTACTTCTACTGCCACTGCTACTACTACAACTACTTCTCCTACTACTAATACTACTACTACTACTTCTACTCCTACTACTTCAACCCCTACTACTACTGCTACAACTACTGTTGCTGCTACTGCTACTATTGCGACTACTACTACTGCTACAACTACTGTTGCTGCTACTGCTACTATTGCGACTACTACTACTGCTACAACTACTGTTGCTACTACTGCTACTATTGCGACTACTACTACTGCTACTACTACTGCTACTAATGCTACTACTACAACTGCTACTACTACTTGCTAACAGTTGCTAACCACTACTGCTTCTCCTACTATTGCTACTGCTGCTGCTACTGCTTCAACTACAACTACTGCCTACAACTAGTTCTACTACTACTCTACTACTACTAAACCTACTACTACTTTTTCTCCTACTGCTACTACTACTGCCACTACTACTGCTACTAGTACTACTACTACCACTACTAATACTACTATTGCAACTATAACTACTATGACCATTGCTATTGATACAACTACTCCTTCATCTATTGCTACTACTACTGCTGCTACTACAACTACAACTACTACTTTTACTACTGCTACAATGACTACTACTACTACTACTACTTCTACAACTACTACTACAACTGCTGTTGCTGCTGCTGCCACTACTACTACTACTATTACAGCTACTACTGCTCCTACTATCGCTACCAATGCTACTAGTATTATTATTCCAACTACTACAGCTACTACAGCTAGTACTACTTCTACTACAAATGTTGCGGCAACTACTACAACAACTACTGCTACTATTACTACAACCATTAGTACAACTACTACAATAACTACAGCTTCTACAGCTACCACTGCTAATACCGCTACTTCTACGACTATTGCTACTACGAGTACAACCACTACTACTACTACTTCTACAACTACTACAAATACTACTACTGATACTAGAACTACTACCACAACTACTACTATTGGTACTACAACCACCACTTCTCCGACTACTACTGTTGCTACAACTACTTCTACTACTAATACAAATTGTACTACTGCTACTACTTCTACTACTGTTGCTGATATGTCTCCTGCTACTACTGTTACTACGACTACAACTACATCTTTTGCTTCTTCCGCTACTACTGCTACCTCTATAGCTATTACTACTACTACACCTGCTTCTATAACTAATACTACTACTTCTCCCACATATACTGCTACTGCTTATATTTCTACTACTGCTACTGTTGTAGCAGTTACTACTACTACAACAACTACTATAGATACTACTACTTCTACTGCTATTGCTACTGCCATTAATGTTACTACGATGGCTACTGCTGCTACTACTGCTATTATTGATACTACTACTACTACCGCTGCTACAACTATTACTACTACTACTTCTACAACTACGACTACTACTACATCTACTGATGTAACAACGGCTACTGCTACTATTGCTACTACTCCCACTACAGCTCCTTGCACTATAACTGCCACTAGTACTGCTACTAGTACTTCACCAACTATGAAAACTACTACTACTACTGCAACTACTACTATTGTCACTACTACTACTGCTGCTGCCCACTACTACTAAATTATCTCAACTACAAATAACTACTTGTTACTTGCCACGAATACTACTACACTACTACTACTACTACTACTCTACTACGACGAATACTGCTACTACTACTGCTACTACTGCTACTAATAACTGACTCCTACTCCTACTACAACTACTACTACTACCACTACTACTACTACGACTACATCTCCTACAACAAATACTACTACTACTCCTCCTCCACCTGCTAATACTTCTGCACTACTGCTACAACTATTATTCCGACTACTACTCCTGCTATAATTACAGCTACTACTGCTGTAAAGTAATACTATTACTACTGCTACAGTTGCTACAACTACTACTAATACTACTACTACAACTACTACCACTGCGACTGCTACTAACACTTCTACTACTACTACTACTACCCCTACTACTACTATTGCAACTGCAACTACTACCGCTACTGCTACTAATACTGTTATTATTTCTGCTACTCCTGCTACTACTACTACTTCTGCAATAGCTATTATTACTATGACTATTACTACTACAACTATTATTACTATGGCTATTACTGCTACTACTCCTACTACTGCTACTACGGCTACAACAACAACAACTACTACTACTTCTACAACTACTGCTACTACTACTGCTAATACTAGTACTACTACTACAAGTACTACTACTGATACTACAAGCACTACTTCTCTGATTACCACTACTACTACTGCTACTATTACTATAACTACTACTACTAATACGACTGCCACTACTTCTCTGACTACTACTACTACTATTGCTACTACGAGTACAACAGCTACTACTGCTATTCCTACAACTACTACTATGGCTACTCCTACTACTAGTAGTACTACTAATACTATTGCCACACCAACTATAAATACTACTCGTGCTACTGTTTCTGCTACCATTAATACTACTACTACAGTTGTTGTTGTTGCTGCTGCTACAAGTACTTCTACTACTACTACTACTGCTACACCTACTACAGCTACTACTACTGCTGCTGCTGCTGCTGCTGCTGCTCTACAACTAGTACTACTACTACTACTACTACTACTGCAATTCCTATTGCAACTAATACTACTTCAACAACTACTGCTAATACTATTCATACTACTACTCCTACTACTGCAACCACTACTACTACTTCTGTTACAACAACTATTGCTACAACTCGAACTACTACTATTACTACAACTACTACTGCTACTACTACTACTACAATAACTATTGATACTACAACTAATTTTACTTTTACTGCTACGACTACCACAACTAATATGACAATTAGTACTATTGCTACTACTACTACTAGTACTTATCCTACTACCACTACTAGTACTACCATAGCTACCACGTACTACTACTTCTCACACTACTACTACTGCAACTTCTCCTGGTACTACTACTACTACTTCTTCTATGACTACTACAGTTCTCGGCAGCTACCACTGCTACTACTACTACTACTATTACTACAACAACAACTACTACTATTATTTCAACTACAACAATAATAACAACAACAACTACTATCACCTGTACTACTACTACGGCTGCTGCTACTACTACCGCTAATACTTCAACTACCACAACTACTACTACTGCAACTTCTACTACTTCTATGACAACTACTACCAATGCGACTACAACTTGTACAACTACTATTGCTACTACAACAACAACTATTACTACCACTACTACACCTACAGCTACTACTAGTGTTACTACTACAACTGCTGCTGCTACTCATCAACTACTACAACTTCCACTACATCTGAAACCATTTCCATCAGTACAGCTACTACTACTACTAGTAGTAGTACTACTGCTACTGCTACTACTATTACTACTTATCCTACTACTACCACCAATACTGCTACTACTTGTACTGCTACTACTCCTGTTGTTGTTTCTATTACTACTACTGCAACTACGGCTACTATTGTTATTGCGACAACTACAACTACTAATGCAACTGATCCTTCTGCTACTACTATAACTATAGAAATAATATCAACAACAACAACAACTACTACTACTACAACAACTATAACTTCCCCTCCTGCAAGTACTAGACAACTAATACTACTACTACTATTGCTATTGTAGCTACTTCTGCTACTACTACAACTACAACTACTACTGCTAACACAACTGCTTCCGCTGCTACTACTACCATTACAACTACTACTACTGTTGCTTCTGCTATTTCTGCTACTATGAATACTAATACTGCTACTACTGCGACTACTACAACTACTACTGTTACTAGTACTACTCCTACAACTACTACTGTTACTAGTACTATTCCTACAACTACTCTACAACACTTACTACTACCACTACTACTACAACAACAACTACTGCTACTATTGCACTACTGCTACTACTGCTATGACTACTACTATGGCTATTGCTACTACTACTACTTCTCCTACTACTACCACTACTGCTAGTTCTACTGCTACTACCCAAACTGCTACTACTAATACTACTAGTAGTGCTACTATTGCTTCTACTACCATTAAAATAACTACAACTGCTTCTACCACTACTATTACTACTACTGCTGCGGCTGCTGCTATTACTACTACTACAACTACTACTGCTACTGTTGGTACGACTGCTGCTATTACTACTACTACTACTATTTCTACTACTAATACAATAATTACTACTACATCTCCTACTGCTGCAATAATTACTGTTACTACCACTACTGTTACTGCTGCTACTATTGTTACTACTGCTATAATTGCCATTACTCCTAATAATACAACTACAACTACGTCTTCTACTACTATTACCGCTATGACTACTACTACTACTACTACTATTGCTACTACTACTACTACTACTACTGATACTACTACTACTATGACTTCTACTACTACTACCACTACTACTACTACTTCTACAACTACGACTGCTATTGTGACTTCAGCTACTATTGATACAACAGCTACTTCTACCGCTACTACTACTACTACTACTACTAATACTGCTACTACTTCTATTACCAGAACTACTACTACTACAAGAATAGTTGCTACAGTAACTACTAATACTACTACTACTATAGCTACTACTACAACTACAACAACTACTATTACTACAACCACTATTACTTCTACTACTACTATTACTACAACTATTATTGCCGTGGCTAGTACTACTACTTCTCCTCCTCCTACAACTACTGATACTAGTACCGCTACTACTACTACTACTACTACAGCTGCTACTACTACTACTACTACAACAACTACTACTACGACTACTGCTGCAACTACTACTACTATTCCCACTACTACTACTACAACTGCTACTACTTCCACTATTACTTCTACTACTATTGCTACTACTGCTACTACCACTAATGTGGCTTCAAATACTACTATGGCAGCTACTACTGCAATGACTATTACTACTGTAGCTGCAGCTACTACTACTACTACTATGACTACATCTTCTCCTGCTACTAGTACTGCTACCATTACTGCTGCTCCTTCTGCTACTATTGCTATTGTTACTACAACTGCATCTACTGCTACTACATTCAGGACTACTACTACTACTACTATTACTACTACTTCCCCTACTTCTACTACTGCTACAATTACTACCACTACTACTACCACAACTACAACTACAATTGCAACTACTCTGACAGCTACTTTTGCTACTACTACTACTACTACTACTACTACCGCTACTACTGCAACTACTATTGCTACTACTACTACAGCTACTACGACAAATACAACTACTGCTACTGCTAATACAACAATACTACTTCTAGTTCTATTACTACTACTATGACTACTATCACAGCTATCGCTACTACTACTTCTCCTTCTACTACTACTGCTGCTGCTGCTGCTACTTCTATTAATATTGCTACTACTACTAGTACTACCACTACTACTACTACTACCACTACTACTAGTACTACAACTACTAATACTCCTGCTAATACTACTGCTAGTATGGCTACTACGGCTAATACTACTATTACTACTGCTACTACTGCTATTGTTGCAACTGCTACAACTACTACCTATTCTACAGCTACTACTACTATGACTATAACCACTACTACTACGACTACTACAACTACTACTACACCTATTTCTGCCACTCCTACCACTACTACTTCTACAATTACTATTGCTACTCTTACTGCTGCTACTGCTACTTCTACTATTACAACAACTACTACTAATAATAATACTACTATTGCTACTACTGCTACTACTATTACTGCTACCGCTACTCCTACTACTCCTGCTACTATTAATACTACTATTACTACTACTACTAGAACTGCAACTACTACTACTACTACTACTACACGTACTTCTACTTCTGCTACTACTACAGCTACTACCGCTAGTACTCTTGCCTCTACTACTGCTACCACTACTACCATTGCTACAATTTATACTATTGCTACTACTACTACTACTACTACTACAACTACTACTACTTCTACTACTACTACTGCTTCTACTACTACTGCAACTACAACTAATACTAATACTTCTGCTATAGAAATTATGGCTGCTATTGCTACTACTACGACAACTGTTACTATTGCTACTACTGCTACCACTACTACCACTACTATTAGTTTTGCGACTAATACTACAACCACTACTACTGGTTCCGCTACTAATACTACTACTACAATTGCTATGACTGTTGCTACTACAACTACTATTAGTACTACCACAACTGCTGCTACTACTGCTACTACTATTGCTACAACGAAAGCTACTTCTGCAACAACAACCACTACTATTGCTACTACAGCTACTGCTATTACTACTACTGTTGTTACCACTAATACTACTACTACTGCTGCTACTACTATCACTGCCATGACTACTATAGCTACTACTACTACAACAAGCACTACTACTACTACTATTATTGTTGCTGCACCTGTTGCTACTACTACTACAACAACAACAACTTCCCCTACTATTGCTACTATTACTGCTACTACTATTAAAACTATTACTACTATCATTAATACTGCCACTACTGCTACTACTACTACAACTACCGCTACACCTATTTCTGCTTGTACTACCATTACTACTACTACCACTACTACTACTACCGCTACTGTTACTACTGTGACTGCTGCTCTTGCTACTAGTATAACTACTACTGCTACTACTGTAATAACTGCCGCTTCAATTGCTCCTCTTAATATAATAACAACTTCGACTAGTAGTAGTAGTGCTACTGCTACCACTACAACTACTACCGCTAAAAGAGCTACTACTACGACTACTACAACTACTAGTACTACTATAACTACTGCAAAAAGAGCTGCTACTATTACTACTACTGCTGCTAATACTGCTACTATTTCTACTGCTACTACTACTACTACTACTATAACTACTACTACTACTACTGCCACTACTACTGCTGCTACCACTTCTTCTACTTCAATTACAGCCACTACTAGTGCTACTACAACTGCTATTACTATAGCTGCTACAACTACTGCTGGTAATATTACTACTACTACTACTACTACGATTATAAATACTACTACTACTACAACTACAACAACAACTACTGCTGCTATTACTACTGCTGCAACTACTACTACTTCTCCTACTACTACAAGTACTGTTATTAGGACTACTACTACACTATTGCAACTACTACCATAACTACCACTACTTCTACCACTGCTATTTCTGCTGCTTCTGCTACTACTATTATTGCAACTACTACTACTACTACTAATGCCACAACTACTACTGCTACTTATACTACTATTGTTGTTGTTGCTGCTACTACTACCACTACTAGTACTACTCCTACTACTACTAATGTTGCACCTACTCTTACTACTGCCATTTCTTCTCCTAGTGCTGCTACAACTATTCCTATAGCTGCTTCTGCTAATACTATTACTACTACAACCGCAACTACTGCTATGATTGCTATTGCTACTATAGCTTCGACTACTACTACTACTACTACTACGACGACGACGACTGCTACAATGATAACTACTACTACTACAACTACTTATCTTATCGCCTACTACTACAACAGATAAGATACTTCTACTATTTCTATTACTGCTACTAGTACTACTGCTAGTTCTACTGTGGCTCCTTCTACCACTACTAATATTACTACTGCTTCTACTACTACTATTACTACTACAACAATTACTACTTCTACTACTACTGCTGCTGCTGCTACTACAACTACTACTACTTAACTACCACTACTACAACACCTACTACTACTTCTGCTACTACAGCTACTACTTATACTACTACTACCACTACTAGTATTGCTACTACTGCTATTCCAATACTACTACTGCTATTGCATTCGCTAGTACTACTCTGCTACTACTTCTACCACTACTACTACTTCTATGGCCACTACTCCTACTACTAATACCATTATTACAAAAACAACTACAACTAGAACAACTACTACTGCTACAACTATTACTTCAACTATAAGAACATTAACAACAACAACTACTACAACTAATACTACAACTACTAGTGCTACTACTACTACTACTACTACTACCACCACTACTACTCCTACCACTACTACTACTATGACTGCAACTGCTACTACTATGACTACTGCTACAAATGTTACTACTGCTTCTACAATTGCTACTTCTTCTGTAGCTACTACTACTGCTAGCACTACTGCTGCTACTACTACTTCTACTACTACTACTACTACTACTACTACTACTACTACAATTGCTACAAGTATGGCTATTACTACTACTACTTCTGCTTCTCCTACTACTACTACCACTATGACTACTACTACTACCACAACTACTGCAATTGATTCTTCTGCTATACTGCTACTACTGCTAATACTACAATTACCGTTGCTATTGCTACTGTAGCTACTGCTGCTCTGCTACTGCTAATACTACAACTAATATAGCTACTATTGCTACTACTATTACTACTACTACTACCACAACCACCACCACCACCATTGCCACTATTACAATAATGACTACAGATACTACTACTACTACAGCAACTACTAGTACTACTACAACCACTGCTACCTCTACTACTACCACTATTACAAATACTACTACTACTACTACTACTTATACTACTCCTACTACTATTGCAACTACTACTACAACTACTACTAATATAGCTACTCCCACTAGTACTACAACTACTTCTAGTTCTACTACTGCTACCACTACTTTTACTACTATAATGGCTACTACGGTTACTGCTGCTACCACTACAAGTACTACTAATACTACTACAAGTGTAAGTACTTGTACTGCTACTACTACAACTATAGCAATAATACAAACAACAACAACAACCACTACTACTACTACTATTACTTCCCCGCCTATAATCACTACATAACTACAACAACTACTACAACTACTACTCCTACTATAACGTCTACTAATGCCACTGTTGCTACTACTACATCTACTATGGCAACTACTACTACCACTACTGCTATCACTACTGCTACTACTATATTGACTACTGTTACAACTACTACTCCAACTACTACTACTGCTACTACTACTACTACTTCTATTACTCCCGCTACTACTACTAATACAACTACTGCTACTACTACTTCTGCTACTACTACTATCACCACTACTACTTCTACTGCTACAACTACTACACTTACTACTACTTCGCTACTTCTGCTACTACTACTGCCACTACTACTATTTTTACTAATGCTATAACTACTACTACTACTGCTGCTTCTTCTAGTAGTACTACTACTACTAGTGCTACTTCTATGGCTACTATTGCTACTACAACTAATACTACTATTACAATAACTACTATTACAACCACTACTGCTACAAGTATTACTTCAACTATAATAACAATAACAATAATAACTATAACTAGTACTACAGCTACAGCTACTATTGCTACTACTACTACTATGGCTACTGCTACTAATGCGACTACTACTTCTACAACTGCTACTGCTACTACAACAACTACAACTACTATCATGACTACTGCTACTGGTACTGCTACTACTACTACTCCAACTAGTACTACTACTACTACTACCATTGCTACTACTACGGCTATTACTACTACTTCTACTACTTCCCCTGCTACTACTACCGCTATAACTAGTACTATCACTACAACTACTTTTACTACAACTACTACTGCTTCTATCGATTCCACTTCGACTGCTACTACCGCTACTACAGCGACTGCTGCTGTTGCTACTATTGATACTACTCTACTACTGCTACTACTGCTACTATAACTATGACGACTACTACTACTGGCACTACTACTACTACTCCCACTACGACTACTACTACCACCACCACTATTACAATTACTACAACTTCTATTGATATTGCTACTATTACTGCAACTACTAGTATCGTTACAAATACTATTACTGCTACTACTTGTATTGCTACTACTACTGCTGCTGCTTCTTCTCCCACCACTATTATTACTACTTCTAGTACTACTACGGCTACTACAACTATTATTGCTGCTACAGTTGTAACTACTCGTGCTACAACTACAACAATAGCAATAATATCAACAGCAACAACAACAATAACTCCTATTGCCTCCCCTCCTACAACTACTACACAACTACTACCACTACTGCAGCTACAATAACTACTATTGTGGCTACTGCTACTACTGCTACTGCTACTGTTGTTGCCGCTGCGACTACTACTGCTACTACTATTACTACTACTACTCCTCCTACTACTGCTATAGCAGTGACTACTACTACTACTACTATTCCAGCTACTACTTCTACTGCTACTACAACTACTACGAGTAGTATTTCTCTTACTGCTACTGCTACGGTTACTAATACCATGACTGCTACTACTACAGCTGCTGCTTCTGCTGCTACTTCTGCTACTACTACTATGACTACTACTATGACTACTGTTACTACTACTAGATCTCCAACAATTACCACTACTTCTAGTACTATTGCTACTACTGCGTCTGCTACTACTGATACTACTAATACTACTACTACTACTACTACTACTACTACTACTACTACTACTACTACTACTACTACTACTACTACTACTGCTTCTGCTACAACTGCTACCGTTATAATAACTACTAATGCTACTTCTACTAGCACTGCTACTACTACAACTATAACTATTTCTACTGATACTACTACTGCTGCTGCTACTACTGTTGTGTCTGTCACTACTGCGACTACTAATTCTACTACAGCTACTACTACTCCCACTGCAACTGCTACAACTGCGACTACTATTACTACTATTACTACTACTGCTACCACTACTATAACTATTAGTACTACTGCTACAACTAACCCAGCTACTTCTATTGCTACTAACATAGCTACAACTCCTACTACTACTTTGATTGTTACTACTGCTACTACTACTGCAACAGCTACCACTGCAATTACTCCTACTATGACTACTACAACTGCGGCTACTGCTATTACTGCTGCTGCTACTACTACTACTACTGCTGCTGCTACTACTGCTACTACTACTACTACAACAACAACAACAACAACAATAATAACAACAACAACTACCACCACCACTACTAGTAGTAGTACAACTTTTACTACTACTAATACTACTACTATAATAAGTTTTCCTACTACAGCAACTATTGCTGCTATAGGCATTACTGTTACTACACCTAATGCGACTACTACTACCACTACGGCTGCAACTACTACTGCTATGACAACTTTTGCAACTACTACTACTACTACTACTACTATAGCTACTACTACTACTAGCATGACTGCGGCTACTACTACTACTCTTGCTATTACTGCTACTGCTACTGCTACTATTCCAACTACTACTCTGACTACTACTACTGCTACTACTTTAGTAAGCTCTTCTAATGGCACAACTACACAACAACTACTACTAGTACTGCTGCTACGACTACTACTACTACTAGTTACCCTACTATTACTACTTCGACCACATCTCTGACTACTACCACCGATATGACTACTGCTACTACTACAACTACTTTTGCTACCGCTACTGTAGCTTCTATTGATTCCACTGCTAATTTTATTGCTACTAGTGCTACTACTGTTACCACTACCATAGCTACTAGAGCCACTGCTGCTACTGCTACTACTGATACTACTACTACTATAACTACCATTGCCACTACAACTACGACTACTACTACTACTAATACTACTACGACTACTACTACTATTACTACTACTACTACTACTACTACTACTACCATCACTACTACTAGTAGTACAAATTCTACTACTACTAATACTGCTACTACAACAACTTCTCCTACTATAGCAACTATTGTTGCTATGGCCACTACTACTACTATCCCTAATGCAACTACTACTACCACTACGGCTACTGCTACTAATGCTGTGACAACTTCTGCTACTATTCCTACTACTACTACAATTACTGCTACTATTACCACTACTACTGCTACAACAACAACTACTACTACTACTACTGCTACTACTGTAGCTACTACAACTACTAGCACGACTGTGGCTACTACTACCACTATTCCTACTACTGCTACACCTACTGCCACTAGTCCAACTACAACCACTATTACTTCCCCTCCACCAACTACTACACAGCTACTACTACTATTGCAACTAAAATAACTACTACTTCCATTACTACCGCTATTAGGAAGACTACTACTGCTACGACTATTATTACTACCACTACTACGACTATTGCTACAACAGTGACTACAACAACAACAACTACTACTTCTACTACACCAACTAGTACTACTACTACTACTCCTGCTACTACAACTACAACTACTGCTACTACGACTACTAGTGCTACTACTACTATTTCTCCTACTACTATTGCGACTGCTACAACTACAATGGCTGCTAGTACAACTACTACTACTATTGCTACTACTGCTACTTCTACTACTAGTACTATGACTATTACTACAGCTACTTCTACTCTATCTCCAACTATTACCACTACTTCTAGTGCTATTGCTACTACTATAACTATTCCTACTAATACTACCTATACTACTACTACCACTAATACAGCTACTACTACAACTACAAATGTTACAGTAAATACTATCGCTACAACAATAATAACTACTATTGCTACTACTCATACTACCACTACTACTACTACTATGGTGGCTGTTACTACTGCAACTACTACTTCTATGACTACTACTACTACTCCTACTATAATTACTACAACTGTGACTAAAACTACTACTTTTGTTACTGCGACTGCTACTACTACAACTACTATGACTACTATTATGATTGCTAATATGACTATTGCTACTACCACTACTTCACCTACTACTACCACAACTGCTAATACTACTACCACTATAATAACTGCTACTACTAATACTACTGCTATTGCTGCTGCTACTGCTATAATTGTGACTACTATAATTGCTACTACTACAACTACTCTTGTTGCTACCACCCACACTACTACCACTACTTCTCCTACAGTAGAAGTAGTAGTAATAGTAGTATTATAAGTAGTAGTAGTAGTAGTAGTAGTAGTAGTCATAGTAGTAGTAGTAGTAGTAGTAGTAGTAGTAGTAGTAGTTATAATAGTAGTAGTAGTAGTAGTAGTCATAGTAGTAGCAGTAGTAGTAGTAGTAGCAGCTGCAGTAGAGGTAGTCGAAGCCGGAGTAGCTGTAGTAGTTATTGTAATGATAGTAGTAGTAGTAGTAGTAGTGACAGTCATAATATTTGTGGTACAAGTAGTAGTTGTCATATAGCAGAAATAGCAACAGTAGTAGTAATAGCAGTAGTAGTTGTTATAGTAGTGTAGTAGTTGTTAGAGGGAAAGTTATAGTAGTAGTAGTAGTAGCACTAATAGTAGTTGTAGTAGTAGCAGTAGTAGCCCTAGTTGCCATACTAATCGTAGTAGTAGTAGTAGTAGTAGAAGTAGCAGTAGTAGTGGTGGGAGTA
>RXID01016621.1:0-29462 GCA_005019695.1 Trichopus zeylanicus subsp. travancoricus
TACTACTACTACCACCACTATAATAATAACAACTTCTTTAATTAGAATTTCTACACCAACTACTTCTACTAGTCATATTATTGTTGCCGCTCCTAATACTACTACTACTACTGCTATCAAAACTACTACTACACCAACAACAACAACAACTACTACTACTACTACTACTTCTACTATTATTACTACTACTGCTATTACCACTACTACTATTACTAGTATTACTACACCTACTACTACTACTATTACTAGAAGTATTGCTACTACTACTATTAGTATTACTTCTTCAACTATTACTCCTGCTACTACAACTATTATTGCTCCTATTACTACTACCAATACTACTACAACTACAACTACTACAACTACTAATACAAATGGTACAACCACTACTAGTGCTATGACTCCTACTTCTACTACAACTACCAATTCTACTTCCACTACTCGAAGGACTACTAATACTACTACTACTGTTGCTCCCACTACTACTAGTACTGCTAATCCTGCTACTCCTACTCCTACTACTCCGACTAGTACTACTGCTACTACTACAACTTGTACTGTGACTCCTACTCCATCTCCTACTCCTATCAGTCCTCCGATAAGTACAACTGCTACAACTAGTACAACTATGACTCCCCCAACTACTACTACAACTATTTCTACTACTGCTACCACTACTACTTCTACTGCCACTACTATTACTATTGTTACAACTATTACCACTACTACTATTGCTGCTACTACTATTACTAGTACTACTACTACTACAACTACTACCACTACTATTGCAGCTGCCATTACTGCTACTACGTCTATTACTAGCTAAACTTCTACTACTCCTACTCCAACTCCAACAGCTACCACTACTCCAACTACTACTACTAGAACCACTACTCCGATTACTATTACTCCCATTCCTACCCTTACTACTACTACTAATACTACTACGACTACAACAACTATTACTACTACTTCTACTCCTGGTCCTGCCACTCCTACTACTACTCCTATTCCTACACCTACTCGTACTAATGCTAGTACTACAGCTACTCCTAGTCCAATGCCTACTACTACTTCTACACTACGACTACTACTACTACTATTACTACAATCCTACTACTACGACTACTACTACTACTCCTACTACTCCTACTACTCCTACTACTACTACTACTACTACTACTACTACTACTACTACTACTACTACTACTATTGCAACTACTACTGCTACAACAACAGCAACTACTACTACTACTACTTCTACTACCGCTATTACTAATAATACTGCTACTACTACTATTACTACTAGTTCTACAACTACTACTCCTACTACTATAATTACTGCTATGACTATTATAACTATAGCTACTACTACTACTACTACGTCTACTACTACTAATACTTTTACTAGTACTAAAGTGACTACAAATACTAATACTACTACTACTACTACTACTACTACTACTACTCTTGCTAATACTACTACAATGACAACAACAACAACAACTACTGCTACTATAACTACAATTGCTACTTCCACTACTACTATAATGACAATAACTACTACTACAACACTTACTGCAACTTCTTCTGCTACTCCAACTACTACTACAACTCCTCCTCCGCCTCCTCCTCCTACTACTCCTTCTACTACTACTACAACTACTACTGCTACTGTAACTTCAACTATAACTGCTACTCCTTTTATAACTTCTACTACTCAAACTACTACTACTACTCGTACTATGACTACCACTACCATGACTACTACCACTCCTAATAGTTCTATTACAACAACTACTACTACAATTAATACCACTACTAATACGATGACTATTATGACTACTACAACTAGTACCACAACTACTACAACTACTACTACTACTTCAACTCCTACTCCAAAAATGACTCCTACAACTACTTATGCTACTAGTATTTCTACTAATGCTACTACTACTACTACTACTCCAGCTACTACTACTACAACTACAACTACTACCACTACTCCTACTACTACTACTACTAGGACCACTACTACTATTGCTAATACTATTACTCCTCCAGCTACTACTACTTCTGCTACTAACTCTACTACTACTACTAATGCTACTACTACTACTACACTACTCCTGCAACTTTGACTACTAGCACTACTACTACTCCAACAACTACTACTATTATTACTTTTGGTACTACTACAACAACAACTACTACAACAACTCCTACTAGTACTACAACTACTACTACTACTAGTAGTAGTACTACTACAACTGTTACTACTACTAGTACTGCTACTACTACCACCACCACCACCACTACTACTACTGCTTCAGCTGCTACTGCTGCTGCTGCTATTGTTGCTGCTGCTACCACTACTACGACTACTACTGTGGCTACTACTACTACAACTAATACTCCTACCAATACTACTACTACTACTACTACTATTATTGTTATTGTTGTCACTACCATCACTACTACTATGACTTCCCCTGCTACTACTACTACTACTGCTACTTCTACTACTACTAGTACCGCTACTGCTACTACTACAACTATCACTTCTAGTACTCTTGTTACTACTACTACTGTGACTACAGCTATAACTAGTAATCCAACTACTACTATTACAATGACTACCCCTACTATTAGTACTTCAACTATTGCTACACTACTTCTTCTACTATTGCCACTACTATTACTACTGCTACTGCTTCTGCTACTACTACTACTACTCGTCCTGCTAATAGTACTGCTGCTACCACTATCACTGCTACTACTAGTAGTAGTACTACAACTATTACTACTACTACTGCTACAGCTCCAACTAATAATACTATTTCAATTAGTGCTACTTGTCCTTTCCCTATAGCCACTTTTGCTATTGCAATTAGTGCTACTAGTCCAGCTAATACTACCTCTAATACAACTACAACTACTAGTCCTACGGCTACTTCTTTTCCAACCACTACCACTACTGCTACTATTTCTGCTTCGACTACTTTTAGTACTAGTGTAACTACTTCTGCTGCTACTACTTCAACTATTGCAACTTCTCCTACTTCTATGACAATTGCTACCATTAAAACGACTACTAATACTGTTACTACCACTACTACAATTCCAATGACAACTGCAACCCCTGCTACTACAACTAATACTACTACAACAACTTCTAATACAACTACTAATACTACAACTACTACTGCTACTACTGCTACTACTACCACTACTACTCCAACTACTAAAACTATTGCTACAATTTCCACTACTCCTACGCCGACAATAACAACAACTGCTCCTACTACTACTACTACAACAACTACTATTTTTACTAATGATACTACTAGTACTGCTGCTTCTGCTACCACTTCTACAACAACAACAGCATCTACTACTCCTACTACTACGGCTACTGCTACTATTCCTACTACTACTGCTACTATAACTACAACTACTAATGCTACTCCAACTATTACAACTACTGCTACTACTACTACTACATTAACTATTGCAGCTACTACCACTACTACTACTACAACCACTATTACTACAACTGATACTACTACTACTACTGCTAGTACAACTACTTATACTTCTACCGCTGCTACTGCTACTCCTAATGCGGTTGCCACAGCTCCTACTATTACTACCACTCCTACTTCTAATAGTGCCACAACTGCTTCTACTACTACTACTACTACTACTACTACTACTACTACTCCTCCTCTTGCTGCTGCTGCTACTACTACTACTACTACTACTACTACTACTACTCTTGCTGCTACTTCTACTACTACTACTAATACTGCGCCTACTAGTGTTGCTATTGCTACACCTACTACTACTGATACAACTTTTGCTACTACTACTACTTCTACTACTACTACGGCTGCTACCACTACTACTACTACAATGACGACTACTGCTACAACAACTACTACTACTACCAATACAACTGGCACTAGTACTATTACTATTGCTAATACAACTGCTACTACTTCTACTGCTACTACTATGACTCTTGCTACTACTACTCCTACTACTACTTTTGCTACAACCACTACTACTACTACTACAACTATTGCAACTACTACTACTACAGTTACTTGTATACTACTATTACAAATACTACCACAACTACTTCTACTACTAATACTACTACTACTCCTACTTTTGCTACTAACACTACTACTACAACTAACACTACTACAACTAATAATACTACTTCTAATACTACTACTGTTACTACTACTTCTACTACTACCACTTCTGCTACTACTATTTCTACTGCTACTGCTACTACTACAACAACTACTACTATTACTACTATTACTACAAGTACAACTACAGCTACTACAACTAGTACTTCTACTGCTATTACTCCTATTACTTATGTGACTACTACTTCTACTTCTTCTACTGCGATTACTACTAACACTTCTCCCACTACTACTGCAACTACTGCTACTTCTACTACTACTACTGTTGCTATAATGACTACAACTACTGGTACTGCTGCAACACCTACTACTACTGCTACTACTAAAGCTACAACTAGTGCAACTGCTATAATTGCTACTACTGTTGTTGCTACAACTACTATAACTACTACTATTTCTAAGGTTGTTGCTCCTCCTACTACTACTACAACTGCGACTTCTGCTACTACTAATACTACTACTGCGGCTTTTACTACTACTGCTGCTGCTGCTGCAGCTGAAACAACTACTATAGCCATTGCTACTACTACTACTACAGCTACTACTACCACTTCTGCTGCTGCTACTACCATTACTGCTACTACAACCACTACTATTACTAATATTGCGGCTACCTCAAATGCTAATACAACTTGTGCTTCTGGAATCGCTACTATGACTACTGGTACTTCTTCTATTGCTACGATAGCTACAAATACAACAGCAACTACTACTTCTACTATTTCTACTACTACTACTACTACTACTACCACTACTGCTGCTACTACTACCACTTCTACTACTACTTCTGCTACTTTTACTACTATGACTAATACTACTACTACTACCACTACTACAACAACAACAACTACTACTACCACTACTACAACAACAACTACTACTACTACCACTACTACAACAACAACTACTACTACAATGACTATTACCTCTACCAGTATGACAATTACTACTCCCTCTACCATTGCTACTACTACTTCTACTGCGCTGTTGTTTCTACAGCTACTATAACTATTGCTATTTTTGCTACTACAGCCACTACTGACTACTTCAACTTTTGCTACTACGGTTACTGCTACTACTACAGCTTATACTACTGCTGGTCTAGTCCTACTACAACTACTATGCCTTCTACCATTTCTACTACAACCACTGCGGCTACTACTGATACTCCAGCTACAACTTCAACTTTTTGTGTGGCAACTTCTATTGCTATTACTACTACTGCTACAATAGTTGCTACTATGACTACTCTCCAAAATAGCCATTCTTCGAACATTCCTTTTGTCACTTGGGCATTCTCTTGCGAAATGCCCTTCCTGTCCACAGAGGAAGCATTTGCATTTTCTGTTTCTGATCAAATGCTTCTTCTTGTCTATCCTGATGTGGGTTTCATGGGGCATTCCCCTGTATGTTGTGGATCTCCTTATCCGATACTTTTTCTCCCTTTTGTAGTAGCTACTACTACTGCAACTACTTCTGCTACTATGACAACTATGACTACTACGACTACCAGTAGTAGTACTACTACATCATTGGCCACTATTTCTACAACTTCTACTACTACTACTACTACTACTACTAGTACTACTACTACTACTACCACCACCACCACCATTACTACTACAACTTTAATTTCTAGTACTACTACTACTACTTTTGCAACTACAACAACTGCCACTAGGACTATTATGGGTGCTACTACTACTTCTTCTAGTACTACTAATGTTACTACTATTACGATTAATATAACTTCTATAGCAACTACTACTACTGCTGCTGCTACCACTAATGCTAATACTACTACTTCAACCACTCCTACTGCTACTGCTACTGCTACTACTACTACTACTACTACTACTACTACTACTACTACTACTACTACTACTACTACTACTACTACTACTACTACTGCAATGCCTACTACGGCTACAACTAATACTGTGACTACTACTACAACTACTACCGCCACTACTACTACTACTACTTCTGCTACTACTACTACTACTCCTACTTCAACTGCCACTACTAATACTACTACTACTGCTGCTATTACTACTACTATTACGACTACTTCCACTACTACTATAATTACTACTATTATCGCTTGTACTACTACTACTACGATAATAACTACTACTGCTGCTGCTGCTTCTAATGCGGCTCATACTACTAATACTACAACTAATACTACAACTACTATTACCACTTATCCTACTACTACTTCTTCTGTTACTACTACTGCAACTTCTACTACTACTACTGCTGTTACTACTATTACTACTTCTACTACTTTCCCAGCTACTGCTTCTGCTACTACTGCTGCTGCTGCTACTGTAACAACTACTGCTGATTCAACAGTTACTATTGGTACGATCACTAGTACTACTTCTGATAACACTGCTACTACAACTACTACTTCTACTACAACTACTTCTACTCCTGCAACTACAACTACTACTACAAAAGCTATAGTTGCTACTACTACTACTTTTCTGACTACTACTACAACTGCAACAACTATCAGTATGGTATCTACTGCCACTATTACTTCTACAACTACTACTACTACTTTTGCTACTAGGACTACTACAACGATTACTACTACTACTTCTTCTACTATGACTACACCAACTATTACTATTTCTACTACTGCAATTATTTCTAGTTCCACTGCTTATGCTACTCCTATGATTACTACTGTTGCTTCCACCACTACTGCTATAACTGCTACTATAGCTACTACTGCTACAACTGCTCCAACTACTACTACTACTGCTACTACTGCTACTGCTTTGTTGCTACTACTAACACTACTGCTACTCCTAACACTACTGCTCCCACTACTACTGCTGCTACAACTTGTATTACTACTACTACTACTACTAATGTAGCTGCTACTTCTACTACTACTACTTCTACTATAACTACCACTACGGCTATGACTACTACTGTTAGCACTACTACTTCTGCTACTACTATTACTACTACTGCAACTACTACTCCTACGACTGCTATAACTGCTACTGCTACTACAGCAATAGCAACTACAACTACTAATACTGCTACTACTACTACTACTACTACTACGACTACTACTACAACCACCACTACTTCTACTACTGCTGCTACTACTACTACAACTACTACTACAACAACTACTACTACTATAACTACTACTACAACTATAACAACAACTACTAATATTATAACTACTACTACAACTATAACAACAACAACTACTACTACTATAACTACTACTACTACTACGTCTAAGACTACTGCTACTGCTACTACTACTATAACTACTACTACTACTGCTGCTGCTGCTAATATTACTACCAATACTACTACTTCTCAAACTACAATTACTACTGATAATGCTACTGCTGGTAATGCTCCTGCTAATACTACTATTATTGTTGCAGCTGCTGCTATTGTTGCTTCTACAACCACTACTACTGCTACTACAAAAATGACTACTATTACTACAACTGTGATAGCTACTAATGCTACAATGACATCTACTGCTACTGCTACTACCTCTCCTACTACTTCTACTACTGTTATCGCTATTGCATCTATTGCTACTTCTACCACTACTGCTACTACTATACTGCTACAACTATTGCTACTGCTACTGCTACTGCTACTACTACAACTACTTCTCCTACTTCTCCTAGTGCAACTACTATGACAGCGACTACTACTACTACTACTACTTCTACTACCACTGCTGCTACAACTACTGCTACTACCTCGACTGCTAAAACTACTACTACTACTTCTTCTCCTACTACTTTCGCTACTACTGCTTCTTCTACGAGTATGACTACTGCTACTACAACTTCTAGTAATACCGCTTCAACTACTACTACTACTACTTCTAGAACTCCCACTCCCACTGCTTCTATGACAACCACTACTACTTCTCCTACTACTACGACTGCAACTACCACAACTACACCAGCTCTTGCTACTACTACTCCTACCTCAACTGTTACTACTAATACCTCAGCTACTCCAAATACTACTACTACTTATGCTACTACTTCGGCTACTACTTCTGCTGCTACTGTTGTGACTACTATTACCGCAACTACTGCTAATACTTCCACTACTACAACTACTGCAACTTATGCTATAACTGCAACTTCTAGTACAACTACTACTACTTCTACTTTAACTATTAGTTCTACTTCTACTACTACTTCACCTACTACTACCACTGCTACTACTACTCCTACTACCACTACTGCTAATACTATTGCTACTACTACTGCTACCGCTACTACTACTACTACTAGTTCTACTATAGATGCTACTATTATTATTTCTACTACAACTACAACTTCTCCTAGTACTACTACTTTTGCTACTTCTATTGCTGCTACTACTACTACTACTTCTCCTTCTACTACTACCTCTACTACCACAACTACTGCTGCTTGTACTACTATGGCTACTACTTATGCTGCAACTACTATTACTTCGACTATTGATACTACTGCTCCAACTACTACAACAACAACTTTTGCTCCTACTGCGACTTCTACTACTATATCAACTACTACTACTGCTTCTACTGCTACTTTTGCAACTACTATCACTGCTACTACTACTGCACCTACTACTACTATTACACCAACTACTACTACTGTGGCAACTAATACTACTGCTACTCCTACTACCACTACAATATTGACAACTATTACTACTACTACTAGTACTACCGCCACTACTACTACGACTACTTCTACACTAATACTACTACTACTACTACAACTGCTGCTACTACTATTACAACTACTACTATTACTATTACTAAGACTACTACTGCTACTACTACTACAACAACAACAACAACTACTACTACTACTACTACCACAGCTACTACAACTTCTCCTATAATAATAATAACAACGATTGTTACTGCTACGACTACTGCTGTTGCTACTACTACGACTACTGCTGTTGCTACTACTACAACTACTACCACTACTACTACTACCACCACTACCACTGCTGTTACTAATATTGCTACTGATTCTACTACAACAACTACAAGTACTACTATAACTATTTTTGCTACTACTACTGCAGCTACTACTAGTAGACCTGCTGCTGTTATAGCTAGTGTTGCACGACTAATGCTACTACTACTACTATTACTACTACTACTACTGCTGCTGCTACTATAACTATTGCTACTATTACTGCTACTGCTTCTACTACAACTACCATTAGTACTTCTACTACTACTTCTGCTTCCTGTAATACTTCTACTACTATGACTACAACCACTACAGCTACAACAACAACCACTACTTCTACTGATGCTGCTACTACTACTAGTAATACTAAGATGGGCACAAATGCTATTGCTTCTACTGCTAGTAAAACTACTACTACTGGAACTGCTGCGGCTACTACTATTGATACTATTGTGACTTCTTCTACTACTTCTGCTACTTCTCCTGCTACTACAAATACAACAACAACAACTACAACTACTACTATTACTTTTGCTACTTTTACTACTTCTGCTACTACTACTATTACTGCTCCTACTGCTTCCACTACTACTATTGCTATTGCTACTGCTACTACAACTACTACGCCTATTACTATTATTGTTGTTGCTACTGCTTTATTGTTGTTGCAGCTACAACTACTATTACTACTATTGCTACTACATAAACCTCTGACTTCTATTATTATTACTACTACTACAACTAATAATACTACTGCTCTACTATTGCTAATACAACTACAGCAGATGCTATAACTACTATAATTACAACTACTTCTACTACAAATGCAACTACTAGTTCTGCTACTATCAATACTGCTACTACTATGACTACGACTACAAATGCCACTACCACTACTTCTATTACTACTATGGCTACTGCTATAACTACTACTACTACAACAACAACTACTACCACTACTACTATTTCTACTAGTACTGATGCTGCTGCTACTACTACTACTACTACTACCACCACCACTACACTACTACTACTACATCTACTACTGTTGCTGCAACTGTGGCTCCAACTACTACTCTGACAACTTCTCCAACTACTATTACTATTGCTACTAGTATTATAGCTACAACTACTGCTTCAACTACTACTAGTAGTAGGACTACTGCTACTACTTTTGCTTGCTACTACTACTACAACTACTAGTACTATTGCTCCTACTTTTGCTAATATTATTGCTGGTACTACTATAGCAGCTGCTGCTACTACTACTACGAATACTGCAACAACTACTACTACTGATGTTGCTGCTACTACTACTACTATAGTTTCTACAGCTGATTCTACTGCTACTGCTACTACTGCTATTATTGCTACTAGTGCTAATGATAATACCACTACTGCTACTACTACTGCTACTACTCCAACTTCTTTTACTACTCTTATTACAACTACTGCCACTACTACTACTGCTCCCACCACTACTACTATTAATGTTGCTGCTACTTCTACTACTACTACTTTAAATGTAACTACTACAACAACGACTACTAATGCTATGACTAGCACTTCTTCTACTACTATTACTACTGCTACTACTATTACTACTGCTGCTACTACTGCTACTACAACTACTGCTACTGCTATTGTTGTTGATGCTACTACTACTACTACAACGACAACAACCTCTCACACTAAGACTACTACTGCTACTACTACTACCACTCTGACTACTATGTCTACTAAATCTACTACTACTGCTACTACTACAACCACAACCTCTACTACTACTACTACTTCTACTACTGCTACTATAACTCTAACGACTAATACCACTGCTACTACCACTACAACAACTACTACTACCACAACTACTACAACTACTACTACTTCTACTACTAGTACAACAACAACTACTACTACTGCTACTGCTACTGCTACTTCTTCTACTACTAACATGATTAGTACAACCACTTCTATTGTTCCTACTACAGCTACTGCTACTACTACTGCTACTACTACTATTGCAACTGCTACTATAGCCACAATTGCTACTTTAGCTACTACTACTAATACTACTGCTACTGCCATGTTACAACTATTGCTCCTGCTTCTAGTACTACTACAGCTGTTGCTGCCGCTACTTTTTCTCCTGCTAGTCCTAGTACTACTATTACTGTAATTATAACTACTATTATTGCTACTACTACTGCTACTCTTACTAGTTGTACTCCAACTACTACTCCTACTATTATCCCGACTACTACATCTCCTACTGCTACGACTACTGTTAGTAATAATACTATTACTACTACCATTATAACTACCACTACAACTACTGCTACTACTGCTAAGACTACGACTACTACTGTCGCTGCTACTACAACTGCTACAACTTCAAGAACTACTTCTACTGCTACTATAACAACAACAACTACTACTACTGCTACTACTGCTATTACTCCTACTACTCCTACCACTACTTCTACTATTTCTACTACTACTACTATTACTTCACCAACTACTATTACTATTACATCTACTACTACTATTACTACTACACCTACTACTAAATCTACAACTGCTACTACTGCTACAACTGCTACTACTACTACTACTAGAACTACTAGTACTACAATACTACTACTACTACTTCTCTAACGCTACTAGAACTTCCTCTAATAGTGCTAACTCTCCTACTACTACGACTACTGCTGCTACAACTAAGACTAATACTGCAACTGCCACTACTACTACTACTTCTACGACTGCTACAACTGCTACTAGTGCTACTACTATTGCTACAACTACTACTGTTTTTGCTACTGCTGCTTCTATTGCTATTATTACTATGACTGCTATTACGATTACTACTATTGCTATTACTTCGACTACTACTTCTACAATCGCTACTACTACTACTACTGCTACTACAACAACTACTACTACTTCTACTACTACTAAAGCTCCAATGCTATTACTACTGCTACTACTACTACAAGTACCACCACTATTGCTACTATAACTACTGCTACTACTTCTACAACCACTGCTACTACAACTACTGCTGCTACTGCTACGATTGACACTACTACAACAACTGCTACTACTGCTACTACTTCCACTATTGCTACTACAGCTACGTCTGCTACTACTACAACAACAACTAGTACTATTGCTACTACAACTATTGCTACTATGAGTACTACTAGTAATACTACTGCTGCTGCTACTGCTACTACCATTACTATGAGTGCTACGTGTAATAATACTACTACTACTGCTGCTGCTTCTACTAATGCTACTACTATGCCTACCACTGCTTATACTACTACTAATATCACTTCATATACTATAACTGCTACATCAACCACTACAACTACTACTACCACTAATGTTACTCCTACAACTACTACTATTGTTATTGCTGCTAGTACTACTACTGCTGCTACTACTACTATTGCTACTACTGCTACTAATGTTACTACTATAACTAGTACTCCTAATACTACTACTACGACTACTACTACTACAACTACCACCACCACCACTACTCTGCTACTACTACAACCACTATACAACTATTGCGACTGCTACTACTACTACTACTATTGCTACTGCTACTATTACTCACCCTACTACTACTACAACAACAACAACAACTACTACTACTACTACTACTACTTGTACTACTACTACTACAACTACTCCTACTGTTACTGCTACTATTGCTGTTACTACGAATACTACTATTGCTACTACTATTACTACTACTACTCCTACAACTACTACTACAAGTATTACTACTACTGCTTCTACTACTACTAAAGCCCCAATGCTAGTATTACAACTACCACCACTAGTACTACAACTACTACAACTGCTATCACCACTACTGCTACTATGACTACTACTATTATTGCTACTACTAATACTACTATTACTACCTCTACTACTACTACAACAACAACTGTTACAACTAGTATTACTATAGATACTGCTACTACTACTGCTACTACTACTGCTGCTACTACTGCTACTACTACGGCTACTAATACCACTGCTACCGCTACAGCTACTATTACTACTACTACTACTACTGTTAATACTACTACTGCTACTACTAATACTATAATTGCTACTGCTGCCAGTACTGCCACTACAACCACAACTGTTCCTACAAGTTGTACTTCAAATACTACAACAACTACTGCTACTGTTACTGCTCCTCTAGTACTTTTACTACCACAACTACAACTCTTACCACTACTACCAAAACTACTACTACTACTTTTACTACTACTATGGCTACACCTTTGTCTACTACTACTCCTACTACTACTACTACTACCGCAACTACAACTAATTCTGCTACTGCAATTACTGCTCTTGCTGCTACTACTGCTACTACTATTTCTACTACTATTACTACTACTATGATTATTCAAGCAATTATCGCTACAACTGCTACTACTAACACAACAAGTACAACAACTTCTACTATGACTACCACAGCTACTACTAATACTACTATTACTACTGCTCAGCTACTACTACTGCTGCTACTGCTACTGTTGCTACTGCTAATACTGCCTTTACTACTACTACTACTACTACTGCTGCTGCTGCTACTACTACAACTAGTAATGTTACTACTATAACTAGCACTCCTAATAGTACTACTACCACTACAACTACTACTACAACTACTACTACTATCGCTACCACTACAGCTACTACTACTACTACCACTACTACGACAGCTCCTACTACTACTACTACTACTATTGCTGCAACTACTACTGCTACTACTATTGTTAATGCTGCTCCTACTCAGGCTACTATTACGACTACGACCACTACTACTATGACTACTACAATAACAACAACAATAACAAAAACTACTACTACTACTACTACTACTACTACTACTACTACTACTATAATTACTACTACTTCTCCTACGACTACGAGTAGTACAATTGCTACTACTACTACTATTACTACCACTACTACAGCTATTGCTACTATTGCTTCTACTACAACTAATACTACTTCTCCTATGACCACAACAACAACAACAACAACAACAACAATAATAACTATTTCTCCTACTACTACTTCTAGTGCTATTACTTCTACTACTTCGCCTACTGCTACTACTACTGCCACAACTACAATTGTTATAACTACTTCTACAGCTGCTACTACAATAAGTACTACTACTATTACTACCACTAGTACTACTATTACTTCTACAACTACTATTGCTATTACTACTACTACTCTCATATTGTGGCAGCAACAGCTAGTGCTGCTACTACTAATGCTACTATAACTACTACTGCCACAAGAACTACTACTACTGCTATTACTACTATTACTTTAGATACTACAACTACTACTCCTACTATTGCTACTGCTACTGCTACTATTACATTACATACCCCAACTACTCGTACTACTACTATTGCTACTGTTGTTATTACTGCTGCTACTACTGTTACTGCTACTAATGTTAGTACTAGTACTAGTACTCCTAATACTGCTACTACTACTATTACTACTACTGCAACAACCACAACAACTGCTACTACTACTACTACTACTACTACAATTGCTCCTGCTGCTACTACTACTGCTACTAATGCTACTACTACTACTACTACTACTACTACTACTACTACTACTACTACTACTACTTATTACTTCTATTACTACTATTACTACTACCACAACTACTACTACTACCACTGCTACTACAACCACCACTACTACTACTTCTACTACTGCTACTACTACTACAACTATTACTTCACATACGACAGTTACTACTTCTACTAATATAGCTGCTACTTCCGCTACTGCTACTACTACAGGAAGTACAACAACTAGTACTATTGTTATTGCTAATGCTACTACGACTACTGCTGCTGCTGCTATTACTACTACTACTACTACTTTTGCTACTAGTATTACTACTCTAGCTACTACTCCTACAACTACTACTACTAGTACAGCTACTAATACTGCTACTACAACTACTAGAACTACTACTACGACTTATACTACTATTACAACTTCTACTACAACTACTACCACTACTATCTCTCCTCCTAGTACTCCTACTACTACTGCCACTATTGCTACTACTACTACTACTACTATTACTTCGCCAACTACTACTACTGCCACTATTGCTACTACTACTACTACTATTACTTCGCCAACTACTACTACTACTCCTATTTATACTACATCTACCGGTACTACTGCTATTGCATCTACTTCTATTTCAACCACCGCTACTACAACCACTAGTACTACCTCTACTAGTACGACCTCTACTACTACTACTTCCACAACTACTACGACTACCGCTGCTATTACTACGACTAATACTATAACAACTACTACTACAAGTACTTCTACTACCGCTACGATCGCTACTACTGCTACTACAATTGCATCAACTACTACTGCTATAACTACTGTTGGTACTACTACTAATACTACCATTGCTATTGCTTCAACTACAACTTCTACAATCGCTACTACTGCTACTACTACTACAACTACTAGTGCTGCTGCTTCTACTACTACTAATGCCCCAATCCTACTACTACTACTACTGTTGCAACTACCACTACTACTACTACTACCACTACTACAGTAGATACCACCACTACTGCTACTATGACTACTGTTATTTTTGCCGCTACTAATTCTACTTCTACTACTACTACTAATACTACTACAACTAGTACTACTATAATACTTCTACTATTGCTACTATTGCTACTACAACTACTGCTACTACTTCTGCTATGGCTAACTACTACTACTACTACTGCCATAATAATTACTGTGACTACTCTACTATTACTAATCCTACAACTACTACAAACACTACTAGCACAACAACTTCTACTGTTATAACTACTACTAGTGCTAGTACTACAATTACTTCAACTATTGCTCCTAAAACTGCTACTACCACTATGGCTGCTACTCCTACTACTGCTTCTACTGGTACTACTTCTACTACTACTACTGCTACTGCTACTGCTACTATAACAAGTACTGCTTCTGAAACTACTACAAAAACTACTACTTCAAATACTACCATTACTAGCACTATTGCTACTACTACTCCTACTGCTACTACTACTACTACTATTACTTCACCGACTAGTACTACTATTGCTACTCCTACTACTTCTACTACTACTACTTCTACTATTACTACTAAAACTGCTACTGCTGCTAGTACTACTGCTGCTGCTGCTGCTGCTGCTACTGCTGCTACTGCTCCTATCACTACTTCTGTGCAAATGCAACTAGAACAACCTCTACAATTACTACAACTCCTTCGACTTCAACTGTTGCTACTACAACTACTGCTACTTCTAATAAAGCTGCTACTACTCATACTATTACTATTACCACAACTGCTACTACTGCTGCTACCTCTACTACAGTTACTGCTGCTATATCAGCTGCTACAACAACGACTAGTACTCCTGCTACTACTTCCACTAACACTACTACTGCTGCTTTTTCTACTACTATTACTACTAGTGCTACAACAACTACTACTACTACTTCAATGAGTACAACTACTACTACTACTCCTCCTCCTACTACTACAGCAGCTACTGCTAGTGCTGCTACTACTACTAATGCTACCACCACTACTACTATTCCTACTACTGCTACTGCTATTACTACTATTAATTTACATACTACAACTACTACTCCTGCTACTGCTACTGCTACTACTACTATTATGATACATACCACAACTACTGCTACTACTACTTCTGCGATTGTTGTTATCGCTGCTACTACTAATACTACTACTACAGTTGCTACTACTGTTACAGCTACTAATGTTACTACTAGTACTACTACTCCTAATACTGCTCCTTCTACTACTACTACTACTACTACTACAACAACCACAACTACTGCTACTACTACTACTACTTCTTCTGCCAATACTACCACTACTATTACCACTATACTACTACTACTACAATTGCTACTGCTATTGCTACTAATGCCACTAATGCTCCTACTACTACAACAACTACTACGACTTCTACTACTACTACTGCTACAACTTTTACTCTTACCATAACTACAACCACTGCCACTTCTACTACTACTTCTAAAACCACTACTACTTTTGCTTCACATACTACAGCTACTACTACTACTACTGTTACTACTACGGCTATTACTACTACTAGTACTATTGTTATTGCTGATGCTACTACTACTACTACGTTTGCTACTGCTGCTACTACTGCTACTACTGTTACTACTAGTACTAGTACTCCAACTACAACTACTACAACTACTACAACTACTTCTACCACTACAACTACTACCACTTCAACTTCAACTACTACAACTGCAACTACTACGACTAATAGTACTACAACAACTTCTAGTACAACTACTACAACTACTCTCCCTCCTCCTCCTCCTGCTACTACTACGGCTACTAGTTCCACTACTACTTCTACGACCGCTACTATTGCTACAACTACTACTTCTACAATTTTTGGTACTACAACTACAACGACGACTACTACTACTACTACTATTGCTACAGTTGCTACTACTAATGCTGCTACAACTACTACTACTACTACTACTACTAGTACTACTGCGCTAATGCTACAAGAACTACCTCTACTACTACTACAACTTCTCTGGCTTTTATTGCTAGTACTACTACTACTTCAGCTACAACAACTACTACTGCTGCAATAACAACTGGTACTACAACTGCTACTGCTACTTGTAATACTAATACTACAGCTATAACAACTGCTACTGCTGCTACTTCTACTACAGCTACTAAAACAATAATAACTAGTACTGATGTTGCTATTTCTACTAATACTACTACTGCGGCTATTGCTACTACTGTGAGTACTAGTGCTACTCCTAATACTACTAGTACTAGTGCTTGTACTACCACTACTCCTCCTCCTGCTGCAGTTGCTCCTGCTACTGCTACTACTACTAATACTACCACTACTACTACAAATACTACTACTGCGACTACTGCTACTACAATTACTTTACATACTACAGCTACTGCTATTGCGCTTATTATGTTATATACCAGAACTACTCCTACTGCTACTATTGCTATTATTGTTATTGCTGCTACTACTAATACTACTACTACTGCCACTACCACTGTTACTGCTACTAATGTCACTACTAGTACAAGTACTCCTAATACTACTACTACTACTACTAGTACTACTGTTATTGCCGCTACTACTACTACTACTACTATTATTATTGCTACTTCTACTACAACAACTACTACTGCTACTACAATTACTACTAGTACTACTACTCCAACTACTACTACAACAACTACTACTTCAGCTACTACTACTACAACTACTTCCACTACTTCTACAACTACTACTACTTCTACCACTACTACTTCTACTATTACTACTATAACTGCTACTATTACTACTACTGCATCTACTACTACTGCTATTGCTACAACCATAACAACGACTACTACTAGTACCACTACTTCTACTACCACTACAACTAACACTACTACTACTACTATTGTTACAACTACCACTGCAACTACGGCTAGTAGTAATACATCTATTACTGTTACTAGTATAACTACTACTATTTCTTCGAATACAGTTGTTGTTTCTCCAACCACGACTACTACTACAGCTACTACTGCTGCTGCTGCTGCTCCTGCATCTGCTACTACTACAACTACCGCTACTGTTGTCACTACCACTACTACTACTGCTACTACCACTACTACTACTACAGCTACTGCTGCTATTACTACTAATGTTGCGGCTATGACTGCTACTACTATGACTACTACTATTGCAACTTCCACTATTTCTACGGTTACTACTACCGCTGCTACTACTACTACTGCTGCTGCTGTTGCTCCTGTTGTTGTTGTTGTTGCTGCTGCTTGGAAGACTACAAATACTACTACTACATCTCTTAGAACTGCTAGAACTACTATTGCAATTATTACTACCACAACAACAACTACTAATACTACCACAACTTTTTCTACCACCACAACTAATACTACTCCTACTACTATTGCTATTACTACTACTACTATAACTACTTCTAGTAGTAGTACTATTATTGCTACTACTACAACAACTGCTACTACTTCTACTACAGCTGCTACTACCACAACTACTACTACCGCTCCTCCTACTGCTACTGCTACTAGCAAAATTTATTGGACTGCTACTGCTAATGCTCCTACTACTACTACTACTGCTGCTACTGCTGCTGCTGGCACTACTACTACTGCTGCTGCTGCGACTATTACTACCACTACTAGTACTGCGGCATCGACTTCTAATACAACGACTACAACTACTGTACCTCCAAGTACTACGACTGCTACTACTACTATTGTAGCTGTTGCTCCTACTATTGTTGCTGTTGCTGCTACCACCACTACTAGTACTACTACTACATCTCTTACAACTACAAGAATTGCTGCTACTATGACTTCTACTTCTACTACAACTTGTACTACCGCTACTACTTTTGCTATGACTACTACTATTAGTGCAACTGCAGCTCCTATTGCTTCTATTACCGCTACTACTGCTACAACTACTGCAACTACTACTGCTACTTCTGCCATTGCTACTACTTCTACGACTACTACTATTGCCATCACTACTACTACTACTATTACTACTACTTCTGCAGCTACTGCTACTGCTACTCTACTACTACTCCTACTGCTGCTGCTGCTTCTATTGCTGTAGCTACTACTACTACATCTATGACTACATCACCTTCTCCCATACAACTATTACTACAATGGCTACTACTACTACTACTGCTACTGCTTCAGCTACTACTACTATTTGTACTATAGCTACTAATTTTTCTACTACTACTACTACTACAAGTGCTACTCCCACTACTACTACTACTACAACTTCTACAACTACAACAACTAATACTTCAAGTGCTACTATAGCAACAACTACAATTGCAACTACTACGAGCAGTAGTACTACTACTGAAACTACTACTACAAAAGCTACTACTACTGCGACTGCTACTGCTACTACTACGACTACTGCTACTACTATGACTGCTACTACTACTGCCACTGCTTCTACTTCTACTATTACTTTTGCTATGACTGCTACTACTACTATTGCTACTACTGCTACTATTCCTATTGCTGCTACTTTTGCTACTACTATTACTCTTACCAATACAACTGCAGCTACTGCCACTACTACTACTGTTATAACTACTACTGCTACTACTACAGCTACTATTGTTACTACTTCTGCAACCACTACTCCTACTACTACATTTGCTACTACTACTACTACTACTACTAAAGCCACTACTTCAACAACTGCTGCTGCTACTTCTACTACTACTGCTACTACTCCTCCTCCAACAACTAATGCAACTACTACTACAACTGCTGTTGGTGCTACTACTGCTACTGCTACTGTTACTACTAGTACATCTACAACTACTTCTCCTACTCCTAACACGACTGTTACTACTACTGCTGCTACAACTACTGCTATTTCTTTTGCAACTACTACTACTAGTACTACTGCTACTAGTGTTACTACCATTGTTACTACTTCTACTACTGCCATTGCTACTACATTATTACTACTGCTATTACTACTACCACTGTTGGTACTATTATTACTAATACTATTGCTACTACTACTGCTATTGCTGTCGACACTACCACTACTTTTAATAGTACTACTCCTGTAGCAGCAACTATAACTATTACCGGTACTACTGCAACTACTAATGCTACACCTTCTATTACTACTACTGCTGCTGCTGCTACTACAACTACTACAACTTCTACTACTAAGGCTGGTAAAATTGCTACTACTATTACTACAAATACTGCTACAATTGTTGTTGTTGTTGCTACTACTACTACAACTAGTACAACTTCTCCGACTACTACTACTGCTGCTACAACCGCTACTACTACTTCTACTACTACTACTACTACTACTACTACTACAATTGCCACTTTCGCTCATACTACTACTGCTGCTACTGCTACTACTACTACCACTATTACTACTACCACCACCACTACAACAATAACAACTTCTGCAACTAGAATTTCCACACCAACTACTTCTACTAGTCGTATTATTGCTGCCGCTCCTAATACTACTACTACAACTACTATTACTACTACTACTACACCACCAACAACAACAATAACAACAACTACTACTACTTCTACTATTATTACTACTACTGCTATTACCACTACTACTATTACTAGTATTACTACACCTACTACTACTACTACTATTACTAGAAGTATTGCTACTACTACTATTAGTATTACTTCTTCAACTATTACTCCAGCTACTACAACTATTATTGCTGCTATTACTACTACTAATACTACTACAACTACAACTACTACAACTACTACAACTACTACAACTACTAACACAAATGGTACAACCACTATTAATGCTATGACTCCTACTTCTACTACAACTACCAATTCTACTTCCACTACTCGAACGACTACTAATACTACTACTACTGTTGCTCCCACTACTACTAATACAACTAATCCTGCTACTCCTACTACTATTACTCCTACTAGTACTACTGCTACTACTACAACTTGTACTGTGACTCCTACTCCAACTCCTACTCCTATCAGTCCTCCGATAAGTACAACTGCTACAACTAGTACAACTACGACTCCCCCAACTACTACTATAACTATTTCTACTACTGCTACCACTACTACTGCTACTGCCACTACTATTACTATTGTTACAACTATTACCACTACTACTCCTATTGCTACTACTACTACTACGAGTACTACTACTACCACCACTACTACCACTACTGTTGCAGCTGCCACTACTGCTTCTACGTTTATTACTAGCTAAACTTCCACTACTCCTACTTCAACTCCAACTGCTACTACTACTCCGACTGCTACTACTACAACCACTACTCCTATTACTATTACTCCCATTCCTACCCTTACTGCTACTACTAATACTACTACTACTACAACAACTATTACTACTACAACTACTCCTACTCCTGCCACTTCTACTACTACTCCTGCTCCTACGCCTACTCGTACTAATGCTAGTACTACAGCTACTCCTAGTCCAACGCCTACTACTACTTCTACTACTACTACTACTACTATTATTACAATACTACTACTACTACTACTACTACTACTATTACTATTGCAACTACTACTACTACAACAACAGCAACAACTACTACTACTACTTCTACTACCACTATTACTAATACTACTGCTATTACTACTATTACTACTAGTTCTACAACTACTACTCCTACTACTATAATTACTACTACGACTATTATAACTATAGCTACTACTACTACTACTACTACTACTACTATGTCTACTACTACTAATACTACTATTACTACTAATACTTCTACTAGTACTAAAGTGACTACAAATACTAATACTACTACTACTACTACTACTACTACTACTACTCCTCCTCCTCTTGCTAATACTACTACAATGACAACAACAACAACAACTACTACTCTAACTACAATTGCTACTTGCACTACTACTACAATGACAATAACTACTACTACAACACTTACTGCAACTGCTTCTACTACTCCAACTACTACTACAACTCCTCCTCCCCCTACTACTACTACTCCTTCTACTACTACTACAACTACTACTTCTACTGTAACTTCCACTGCAACTGCTACTCCTTCTACAACTTCTACCACTCCAACTACTACTACTACTTGTACTACGACTACCACTACCATGACTACTACCACTCCTAATAGTTCTATTACAACAACTACTACTACAATTAATACCACTACTAGTACAATGACTATTACGACTACTACAACTAGTACCACAACTACTAAAACTACTTCTACTACTTCGACTCCTACTCCAAAAACTACTCCTACAACTACTTATGCTACCAGTATTTCTACTAATGCTACTGCTACTACTACTACTCTAGCTACTACTACTACAACTACAACTACTACCACTACTCATGCTAGTACTACTACTATGACCACTACTACTATTGCTAATACTATTACTACTCCAGCTACTACTACTTCTGCCGCTACCTCTACTACTACTACTAATGCTACTACTACTACTACACTACTCCTGCAACTTTGACTACTAGCACTACTACTACTCCAACAACAACTACTATTATTACTTTTGGTACTACTACTACAACAACTACTACTACAACTCCTACTAGTACTACTACTACTACTACTACAACAACAACAACAACAACTGTAACTACTACTAGTACTGCTACTACCACTACGACCACCACCACCACCACCACCACTACAACTACTGCTGCTGCTGCTTTTGCTGCTACTGCTGCTGCTGCAGTTATTGCTGCTACTGATGCTGTTGCTGCTGCTACCACTTCTACGACAACTACTATGGCTACTACTACTAAAACTAATACTCCTACCAATACTACTACTGCTATTGTTGTTGCTGCAACTGCTACTACTACTATTATTGTTATTGTTGTCACTACCATCACTACTACTATGACTTTCCCTACTACTACTAGTACCGCTACTACTACTACTACAACTATCACTTCTAGTACTCCTGTTACTACTGCTACTGCGACTACAATTATATCTACTAATCCAACTACTACTATAACAATGACTACCCCTGCTATTAGTACTTCAACTATTGCTGCACTACTTCTTCTACTACTATTACTACTAATACTTCTCCCACTACTATTACTACTGCTACTGCTTTTGCTACTACTACTACTGCTCGTCCTGCTAATATTACTGCTGCTACCACTATTACGGCTACTACTAGTAGTAGTGCTACAACTATTACTACTACTACTGCTACTGCTCCAATTAATACTACTATTTCAACCACTACTACTGCTTCTTCTAGTACTACTACTACTATTACTAGTACTGCTGCTACTACTACTACTTCTACTACTACTACTTCTACTGCTATTACTTCAACTCTAACTTATACTACTTTGATTGCTTCTGCTACGACAACTACAGCTGCTACTAATTCTACTATAACTTCTGCTACTACTATTATTAGTACCGCTACCACCACCACTACTACTTCTACTATAACCCTACGTTTGATTTGGGATAAGGATTAGGATTAGCCTTTTTCAGAATTATTCTTTTCTTTTTGTAAAATTAAAATTACTTATTTTACACTATTATTAAATCAAATTATTATAAAAAATTAAATATGTTTTTTTACTTTAAATTATTGAAACATTAATTTTGATAAAAAGATATTAGTTTACAAAAGTGGTTCACTACTACTACTACTACAACTATTACCGGTACTACTACGACTACTACTACTACTACTACTACTAGTACTACTACTACTACTACTACTACTACTACTACTACTACTACTACTACAACTACTACTATTACTACTATTACTACTACCACAACTACTACTACTACCACCACTACTACTACTCCTACTACTGCTACTACTACTACAACTATTACTTCACATACTACAGTTACTACTTCTACTAATAAAGTTACTACTTCTGCTACTGCTACTACTACGGGAAGTACAACTACTAGTATTCTTGTTATTGGTAATGCTACTACGACTACTGCTGCTGCTGCTGCTACTACTACTGCTACTACTGTTACTACTAGTACTACTACTACAACTACTACTCCTACAACTACTACTACCAGTACAACTACTACTACTGCTACTACAACTACTATAACTACTACTACGACTAATACTACTATAACAACTTCTACTACAACTACTACCGCTACTATGTCTCCTCCTAGTCCTCCTACTACTACTGCCACTATTGCTACTACTACTACTGCTATTACTTCGCCAACTACTACTACTGCTGCTGTTTATACTACATCTACGTGTACTACTACTATTTCAACCACTGCTACTACAACCACTAGTACTACTTCTACAATTACTCGTAGCACAACAACTACCACTATTGCTGCTCTAATGCTACTAGAACAACATCTACTAGTACGACCTCTACTACTACTACTTCCATAGCTACTGTGACTATTGCTGCTATTACTATGACTAATACTATAACAGCTACTACTACAAGTACTTCTACTACCGCTACGATCGCTACTACGGCTACTACAATTGCATCAACTACTACTGCTATAACTTCTGCTGCTACTACTACTAATACTACTGTGGCTATTGCTTCGACTACTACTTCTACAACCGCTACTACTGCTGCTGCTACTACAACTACTAGTGTTGCTGCTTCTACTACTACTAAAGCCCCAATCCTACTACTACTACTACTGCTGCAACTACCAATACTACTACTACCACTACTACAGTAGATACCACCACTACTGCTACTATGACTACTGTTATTGTTGCCGCTACTAATTCTACTTCTACTACTACTACTAATACTACTACAACTACTACTACTAGAACTACTTCTATTACTGCTACTATTGCTACTGCAACTATTGCTACTACTTCTGCTATGGCTAAACACTACGACTACTACTACTGCCATAACAATTACTGTGACTACACTACTATTAATAATCCTACAACTACTACTATTGTAGCTACTACTAACACTACTAGCACAATAACTTCTACTGTTACAACAACTGCTAGCGCTAGTGCTACAATTACTTCTACTATTGCTCGTAAAACTGCAAATACCCCTACGGCTGCTACTCCTACTACTGCTTCTACAGGTACTACTTCTACTACTACTATAATAAGTACTGCTATTGAAACTACTACAACAACAACTACTACAAATACTACCATTACTACCACTATTGCTACTATTACTACTACTGCTACTGCTACTACTACTACTATTACTTAGCCGACTACTACTACTATTGCTACTCCTACTACTTCTACTACTACTACTTCTACTATTACTACTAAAACTGCTACTGTTGCTAGTACTACTGTTGCTGCTGCTTCTCCTATCACTACTACTGTGCGAATGCAATTAGAACAACCTCTACTATTACTACAACTCCTTCGACTTCAACTGTTGCTACTACAACTACTGCTACTTCTACTAAAGCTGCTACCACTAATACTCATACTATTACTACAACTGCTACTATTGCTGCTACTTCTACTATAGTTACTGCTGCTATATCAGCTACTACAACAACGACTAGTACCCATGCTGCTACTTCCACTAACACTACTACTGCTGCTTTTTCTACTACTATTACTACTAGTGCTACAACTAGTACTACTACTGCTTCAACAACTACAACTACTACTCCTCGTCCTCCTCCTAATACTACAGCAGCTACTGCTAGTGCTGCTACTACTAATGCTACCACTACTACAACTATTCCTACTACTGCTACTGCTATTACTACTATTAATTTACATACTACAACTACTACTCCTGCTACTGCTACTGCTACTACTACTATTATGATACATACCACAACTACTTCTACTACTGCTTCTGCGATTGTTGTTCTCGCTGCTACTAGTAACACTACTACAGCTGCTGCTACTACTGTTATAGCTACTAATGTTACTACTAGTACTACTACTCCTAATACTGTTCCTACTACTACTACTACTACCACCACCACAACTACTGCTACTACTACTACTACTGCCAATACTACCACTACTACTACCACTACTGCTACTATTACTACTATTGCTACTGCTACTGCTACTAATGCCACTAATGCTACTACTACTACAACAACTACTACCACTTCTACTACTACTACTACTACAACTTTTACTCTAACCACAACTACAACCATTGCCACTTCTACTACTACTTCTAAAACCACTACTACTTTTGCTTCACATACTACAGCTACTACTACTACTACTGTTACTACTACGGCTACTACTACTACTAGTACTCTTGTTATTGCTGATGCTACTATTACTACTACGTCTGCTACTGCTGCTACTACTGCTACTACTGTTACTACTAGTACTACTACTCCAACTACTACTACTACAACTACTACAACTACTACAACCACTACAACTACTACCACTTCAACTTCAACTACTACAACTGCAACTACTATGACTAATAGTACTACAACAACTTCTAGTACTACTACTACAACTACTCTCCCTCCTCCTCCTCCTGCTACTACTACTGCAACTACTTCTACTACTACTTCTACAACCGGCTACTATTGCTGCTACTACTACTTCTACAATTTTGGGTACTGCAACTACAACGACTACTACTACTGTTACTCCTATAGCTACAATTGCTACTACTAATGCTGCTACTACTACTACTACTACTACTACTACTAGTACTACTGCGCTAATGCTACTAGAACTACCTCTACTACTACTACAACTTCTATGGCCTTTATTGCTAGTACCACTACTACTTCAACTACAACTACTACTGCTACTGCAATAACTACTGGTACTACAACTGCTACTACTACTTGTACTACTAATACTATAGCAACAACAACTGCTACTACCGCTACTTCTACTACAGCTACTAAAACAACAATAACTAGTACTGATGTTGCTGATTCTACTAATACTACTACTGCGACTATTGCTACTACTGTGACTACTAGTGCTACTCCTAATACAACTAGTACAAGTACTACTACTACTTCTCCTCCTCCTACTGCACTTGCTTCTGCTACTGCTACTACTACTAATGCTACTACTGCTTAAACTACCACTACAACTACTAATACTACTATTGCGACTACCACTACTACAACTACCACTAGTACCACTACTTCTACTACCACTACAACTAACACTACTACTACTACTACTATTGCTACAACTACCACTGCAAGTACTGCTAGTAGTAATACAACTATTGCTGTTACTACTATAACAACTACTACTTCTTCGAATACAGCTACTGTTTCTCCTACCACGACTACTACTACAACTACTACTACTGCTGCTGCTGCTACTGCAACTGCTACAACTATAACTACCGCTGCTGTTGTCACTACCACTACTACTACTGCTACTACCACTACTACTACTACAGCTACTGCTGCTATTACTACTAATATTGCGGCTATGAGATCCAGTACTATGACTACTACTATTGCAGCTTCCACTATTTCTGCGGCTACTACTACCGCTGCTACTACTACTACTGTTGTTGCTGTTGCTCCTGTTGTTGTTGTTGTTGTTGCTGCTTGGAACACTACAAATACTACTACTACATCTCTTAGAACTGCTAGAACTACTATTGCAATTATTACTACCACAACAACAACTACTAATAGTACCACCACTTTTGCTACCACCACAACTAATACTACTCCTACTACTATTGCTATTACTACTACTACTATAACTACTTCTAGTACTAGTACTATTATTGCTGCAACTACTTCTACTACAGCAACTACTACCACAACTACTACTACTGCTACTAACAAAATTTATTGGACTGCTACTGCTAATGCTACTACTACTACTGCTGCTGCTACTGCTGCTACTGTCACTACCACTACTGCTGCTGCTGCGACTGTTACTACCACTACTAGTACTGCGGCAACGACTTCTAATACAATAACTACAACTACTGTAGCCTCAAGTACTACTACTGCTACTACTACTATTGCTGCTGTTGCTCCTACTATTGTTGCTGTTGCTGCTACCACCACTACTAGTACTACTACTACATCTCTTACAACTACAAGAATTCCTGCTACTATGACTGCTACTGCTACTGTTGTTGCTTCTACTTCCACTACAGCTTGTATTACTGCTACTACTTTTGCTATGACTACTACTATTAGTGCAACTACAGCTCCTATTGCTTCTATTACTGCTACTACTGCTATAACTACTGCAACTACTACTACTACTTCTGCCATTGCTATTACTTCTACTACTACTATTGCCATCGCTACTACTACTACTATTACTACTACTTCTGCGATTGCTACTACTGCTACTCTACTACTACTGATACTACAACTACTACTTCTACTGCTGCTGCTGCTTCTATTGCTGTAGCTACTACTACTACATCTATGACTACATCACCTTCTCCCAATACAACTATTACTACAATGACTACTACTACTACTACTGCTACTGCTTCAGCTACTA
>RXID01016622.1:0-29007 GCA_005019695.1 Trichopus zeylanicus subsp. travancoricus
GTATTAGTAGTATTAGTGGTAGTAGTTGTAGTACTAGTAGTGGTAGTAGTAGCAGTAGTTGGAGTGAAAGTTGTAGTAGTTGTAATAGCAGTAGGAATGGTAGTAGCAGTAGTAGTGGTAGTAGTAGTTGTTGTTGTTGTGGTAGTAGTAGTCATAGTAGTATTTAGAGTAGCAACAGTAGTAGCAGTAGTAGTAGCTATAGCAGCCGCAACAGCAGCAGTAGTAGTAGGAGGAAGAGGAGGAGCAATAAGTGTAGGAGGAGTAGTAGTAGGTGTAGTAATTATTGGAGTATTTGTAGTAGAAGTTGGATTAGAAGTAGCAATAGGAGTTGGAGTAAGTGTAGTTGTACTAGTGGAAGTTGTAGTAGAAGTAGTAGTGGAACTAGGTGAAGGTGTAGTGGTAGCAGAAATAGGAGTAGGAACCAGATTAGTAGAAGCAGTAGTAGTAGTAGTTATAGTAGTTGAAATAGAAGTAGTGGTAATATAAGTAGTAGCTGTAGGAGTTGTAGTAACAACAACAAGAACAGAAGTAGTAGCAGCAACAATAGTAGTAGTTGTAGTAGTAGTAGTAAAAGTTGGAGTCTAAGTAATTGCAGTAGTAGTAGTAGAAGTTGGAGTTTGAGTAGTTGTAGCAGTAGTAGGAGTCAGAGTGGTTGTAGTAGTAGAAGGATGAGGAGTAGGGGTAGAAGTTGTCATAGCAGCAATAGTAGTAGTAGTTATTGTAGCAATAGTAACAATAATGTTTGCAATTATACTAGCAACAGTAGCAATAGTAGTAGTTATAGCGAAAGTAGTAGTAGTAGTAGTAATAGTAATGGTAGTAATTATATAAGTAATAGTAGTAACAGTTGTAGAAGTACCAACAGTAGTAGTAGCAGAAATAGTAGTAGTAGTTGTTATAATAGTCATAGTAGCAGTAGTAGGATTTCGTGCAGGAGTAGTAGTTGGAGTTGTAGTACTAGTTGTGCTAGGAGTTGCAGTAGTAGTGGTAGTAGTAGTAGCAGTAGTCGTAGTAGGCATAGTCGCAGCTGTAGCAATAGTGGTAGTAGTAGTAATAGTAGTAGTAGTAGTAATAATAGTAGTAGCTGCAATTGTAGTAGTGGTAGTTGTCATAGTAGAAGTTTGGCCGTGTGGCAGTAGTCATAATAGTAGTAGTAGTAGTAGTAGTAGTAGTAGTATTAGCAGTAAAAGTAGTGTTAATAACAGTCATTATAGTAGTAATAGTGTTAATAGTAGCAGTAGTAGCAGTAGTAGTTGTTGTAGAAGGAGTGGTGGTAGTAGTAGTAGCAATAGAAGTAGTAGTAATAGTAGTTGCAGTAGTAGTAGTAATAACAGTGGCAGTAGTAGCAGTAGTACTAGTAGTATTAGTAATAGTAGTAGTAAAAATAGAAGTAGCAGTAGTTGAAGTAGTAGTACAAATAGCAGAAAAAGTACTAGTAGTAGTAATAGTAGAAATGGTAGCAGTAGTACTAGTAGCAGCAGTAGGAGCAGCATCAGTAGTAGCAGAAGTCGTAGTAGTAGCCGTAGTAGTCATAGTAGCAGTAGTAGTTGTTGCAGTAGTAGTAGTTGAAGTAATAGTAGTAGCTAAAGCAGTAGTCGCAGTAGTTGTAGTTCAAGTAGTAGTGTGGGTAGTAGCAGTAGTGCTAGTAGTAGTCGTAGTAGAACCCATAGTGATAGTAGTAGTAGCTGCAACAACAATAGCTTCAGTAGCGATAGTAGTAGTAGTAGTAGCAGCAGCAGCAGCAATAGTAGAAGTAATAGTTGTAGCAATAGTAGTAGAAGTTGTAGTAGCAGCAACAGTAGGAGTAGTAGGAGTAGTAGTAGTTGCTGTAGTAGCAGCAGTTGTAGCAGTAGTAGTAGCAATTGTAGTAGTAGTACTAGAAGTAGTAGTAGCTATAGTAGTTGTAGCTGTATCAGCACGAGCAACATCAGTAGCAGTAGTGGTAGTAGTAGTTATCGTAGCAGTATTAGTAGCCACAGTAGTAGTAGTCATAGCAGTAGTTGTAAGAGTACAAGTAGTAGTAGTAGTAGAGATAGTAGTAGCAGTAGTAGCAACAACAGTAGCAGTGGTAGTAGTTTTTGTAGTAGAAGTAGCAATAGTAGCAATAGCAGTAGTAATAGTTATTGTAGTTATAGTTGTAGTTGTAGTAGTATTAGTAGCAAAGGTATAGGTAGTGACAGTGATAGTAGTAATAGTTGCAGGAGGAGGAGTAGTAGTAGTAGTCATAGTAGTAGTATTAGTTGTAGCAGTAGTAGTAGCAGAGTAGCAGTCGTAGTAGTTGTAGCGGTAGTAGTACTAGTAGTAGCATTAGTAGTAGTGGTTACAATTGTAGTAGCAGCAGCAGCAGTAGTAGTAGCAGTAGTAGTTGTAGCTGTATCAGCACGAGCAACATCAGTAGTAGTAGTGGTAGTAGTAGTTATCGTAGCAGTATTAGTAGCCACAGTAGTAGTAGTCATAGCAGTAGTTGTAAGAGTACAAGTAGTAGTAGTAGTAGAGATAGTAGTAGCAGTAGTAGCAACAACAGTAGTAGTGGTAGTAGTTTTTGTAGTAGAAGTAGCAATAGTAGCAATAGCAGTAGTAATAGTTATTGTAGTTGTAGTTGTAGTTGTAGTAGTATTAGTAGCAAAAGTATAGGAAGTGACAGTCATAGTAGTAATAGTTGCAGGAGGAGGAGGAGTAGTAGTAGTCATAGTAGTAGTATTAGTTGTAGCAGTAGTAGTAGCAGAGTAGCAGTCGTAGTAGTTGTAGCGGTAGTAGTACTAGTAGTTGCATTAGTAGTAGTGGTTACAATTGTAGTAGCAGCAGCAGCAGTAGTAGTAGCAGTTGTAGCTACAGTATTAGGAGTAGGAATTGGAGTAGCGATAGCAGTAGTAGCAAAAGTAGTGTTAGTAATTGTAGCTATAGTAGTAATTGTAGCAGCCACAATAGTAGCAGTAGTAGTAATAGTTGGTGTAGCAGTAGTAGTTATTGTAGTGGTAGTATTAGCAGAAATTACAGTTGGACTAGTAGTAGGAGTGGAGGTTGGAGTTGGAGTTGTAGTAATAGTTGTAGTAGTAGTAGTAGTAGTAGAAGTAGCAATAGTTATACTTATACCACCAATGGTGCTACTATTACTACTATCACTACTACTAGTATTGCTACTGCTACCACTACAGCTACTACTTCTGCCACTACATCTACACTAGTACTTCTCCAACTACACGTACTCCTGCTACAATCGGTACTATTGCTACTGCTATTACTTCTACTATGACTACTGTAACTACTGCTGCTGCTACTACTACTACTATCACTACTACTACTATAACTACTAGTACTGCTATTGCAGCTACTGTTACCACTACAACTACGACTACTACTACGACTACTACTACTACTACTACTATTATTACTAGAACTACTAATTCTGCTGCTGCTGCTGCTACTTCTAATACAACTTCTGTGAATACTATCGCCGTACTACTACTCTACTTCTGCTACTGCTACTATTATTATTGCTACTAATACTGCTTCTACTACTACTACTATTACTACTACTACTACATTTGCTATTAATACTACTACTACTACTAATACTACTACTACTACTATTATTAACGCTACTGCTGTTACTGCTGCTACTGCTGTTGCTGCTGCCACTACTACAAATACTATACCAACTTCGCCTACTACTATACCTACTTCTCCAACTGCTACAACTGCTACAACTGCTGCTACTTCTACTGGTACTACTATTAATTCTCCTCCTCCTACTATTACTGCAACCACTACTACGACTACCGTTATTATTACTGCTACTACTGTTGCTACTACTACTACAACGACAATAACAACAACTACTACTACTACTACCCCTACTATAACAAGTATTGCTACTACTACTACTAATGCAATTTTAATTACTACTCCTATTACTGCAACTACTACTACTTCCACTACTAATACTACTACTACCACAATTACTGCTACTATTGCTACAGCTACTACTGCGATTACTACCGCTACCGCTACTACCACTACTACTACAAATACTCTTACTACTACAACAACCACGACTACTACTTCTGCTACTACCACTAAAACTACTATAACTTCTTCTATTACTGCAACTACTGCTACTACATCTATTGCTACACCTGCTACTACTCCTAGTACTACTACTACAACAACAACAACAACAACTACTACTACTACTACTACTACTTCTACTCCTACTAAACCTACACCTACTACTACTACTACTACTACTTTAACTACTACTACTATCACTGCTGTTACTAGTACCATTACTACCATAACAACAAGAACAACTACTACTACTAGCACTATAGCTACTGCTATTGCTACAACAACTACTATTAGTACAACTACTGCTACTACAATTGTTACTACTTCTGCTACTACAACCACTACTAGTATTATTGGTACAACTTTTGCTGAAACTACTACTGCTACTTCTACTGCTACTACAACTACTACTGTTACTTCTACTACTACTGCTACTGCTACTACTTGTGCTACGGCTACTACTATTACTACTATTGCTGCAACTCCTACTACTGCTAATACTCCTACTACTACTACTAATGCTACTGCAGCTGCTACAACTACTACTACAACCACTGCTGTTGTTGTCACTGCTTCTACTTCTACTCCAACTCTAGCTCCTACTACTACTACTACTATTGCTACTGCTGCTACTACTACTTCTACTTCTACTACAGCAACTATTGTCACTACAACTGCTACTACTGTTATTACAACTATTACAACTACTACTACTGTTGTTGTTGTTGCTGCTACTACCAATACTACTACTACAACTACTGCTGCTACTCTTGCTGCTACTACTACTACTACTACTAGAACAACAACTACTGCTACTAATATTGTTGTTGCTGCTACTACTACTATTACTACTACCCCTCTACTACTTCTGTTGCTTTTACCAGTAAAGCTATTGCTACTACTACTGATACTACTACTGCTACCGCTTTTACTACTACTACTACTACTACTATTACTACTATTGTAGCTACTGCTCCTACAAGTAATACTACTACTTTACTTATCTTACTACTACTACTGCTACTATAACTACTGCTACTTGTAATACTTCTACTATTTCTACTACTGCTGCTGCTGCTACTACTACAACAACTACTACTGCTATTGCGGCTGTTGCTAATACTATTACTACAACTACGACTTCTCCTACTACTACTACTACTACTACTAGTACTATTGTTGTTGTTGTTGCTGCTACTTCTCCTAAGACTGCTACTGCTGTTGCTGTTGCTGCTGCTGCTACTACCGTTGTTGCTGCTGCTACTGTTACTACTGCTGCTGCTGCTACTGTTGTTGTTGTTGTTGTTGTTGTTGTTGTTTCTACTACTACTATTACTTCTACTACTACTACTGCTGCAACTACAACTTCTACTTCTACCACTAATACTACTGCTAGTACTACTGATATTACCACTGCTACTGTTGTTGCTCCTACTAGTACTACTACTACTACTACTATTATTGTAGCCACTGCTTCTACTACTACTACTACTACTACTATTATTGTAGCGACTGCTCCTACTACTACCACTACTACTACTACTACTACTAATCTAACTCCTACTACTACTACTATAACAATAACTAGTACCGCTACTACAACTGCTATTAGTACTATTGCTGCTACTACGACTGCTACTACTACAACAATAACTACTACTACAACAAATACTGATGCGGCCACCACTTCTACAACAAATACTACTAGCACTACTGCTACTGCTGTTGCTGCTGCAACAAACATTTCTATAACTAATAATACTACGATTACTACAAATAATACTACTGCTAATACTACTACTACTACTATTGCTGCTGCTACTGCTACTTTTGCTATTGCTACTACTACTACTACTACTACTACTATTAGCTTTATTGCTACGACTATGGCTGCAACTATTTTCATTACTACCACTACTTCTTCTTCTTCTTCTTCTACTACTACTACTACTACTACTAATACTACTACTACTACTATTACAGCTGCTACTACTACAACTACTTCTTATCCGACTACTACTACAACTACTACTCCTACAATAACCACTACTACAGCTTCTATTTCTACTACTACTCCTATAACTACTACTACTACTACTCCTCCTATTACTACTTCTACTACAACCACTCCTACTACAACGACTATTACTGTTACTACTGCTGCCGCTGCTGCTGCTGCTGCTACTACTACAACTACTACTATTACTACAACTACTGCTACTCTTACTACTACTACTATTACTACTACTACTACTACTACTACTGTTGCTGCTGCTGCTGCTGCTAGTACTACTAGTACTACTTCTACTACTGCTACTACGACAACTACTACTATGATTGCCACTATTATTAGTAATACTATGGCTATAATTCCTACTACAACTACTATCACTCCAATTTGTACCACAATTGCTGCGACAACTACTACTGCTGCTGCTCTTACTGCCGCTGCTACAACTACTACTTCTACTACTACAACTTCAACTATTACAACAACAACTACTGCTATTGCTACTAGTACCATTGCTACTGCTACTGCCACTGCTAGTTCCACTAATCCTACTACTACTATGATTTCTACAATCAATATTATTGCTACAACTACTAATACTAGTACTACCACCACTACTACTACTACGACTACTACTACCACAACAACTACTACAACTACTAATACTACGGCTACTGCTACTACTACTTCTACTACTACTACTACTACTCTGAACACTCTGACTATTACCACTATTACTAGTACTACTACAACTACTGCTACTCCAACTGTAACAATTCTTACTTCTACCATTGCTACAACTACTACAACTACTTCTGTAGTTCCTGCTTCTACTACTACTACTACTACAGTTTCTACTACTACTACTATCACTACTACTTCTCATACTATGATTACTACTATTACAACTGCTACTGCTACTTCTACTGCAGCTCCACCTCCTCCTACTACTACTACTACTTTTGCTACAACTACTATTGCTAATACTACTGCTACTATTATGACTACTACTACTTCTGCTACAACAACACTTATTACTATTAGTACTACTACTACTACTGCTACTACTTCTGCTACTACTGCAACTACTACTATGAATATTATGACTACTGCTCGGCTGTGCTGTGATGACTACTACTACTACCACTATTACTACAATTACTACTACAATTACTATTACTCCAACTTCTACTACTTCCATTGCAGTTGCTACCACCACCACTACTACTACCACTACGACTTCTATTACGAGTTCTATGATTTTTGCTACTACTATTACTACTAGTACTACTTCTATTGCAGCTACTGTTGTAGCTGGTACAGATACTACTTCTATAACTTCTACTGCTGCTACTGCTGCTAGTTCTATACTACTACTACATCAACCAGTACTCATACTACTACAACTCCTGCAGTAATTACTCTTACTACTATTGCTACTACTGTAGCTGTAACTACTACTATAACTCCTATCGCCACTAATACTAGTACTACTAGAACCACTACTGCTACTAATTTTACTACTACGACTACTACTACAAGTACTACTAATTCTAATACTATGACTATGACAATTACTGCTACTACAACTACTACAAGTACTACAACTATTACTGCAACACGTACTACTACTACTACTACTATTACTGTTGCTACAACTAGTACAGCCACTGCTACCGTTACTACTATAACTACTAGTGCTATAACATGTATTATTGCTGCTGTTGCTGCTACTACTGCTATTATTACTACCGCGACTACTATTACTATTACTACTACTACTACTACTACTACTACTACAACTACCGCTAGTATTACTACTACTGCTACTATTATTACTACTACAACAACAACTACTACTACTACGACTACTACTACTACTCTGCTACTGCAACTATTATGAGTAGTAGTAGTAGTACTACTACTACTATTACCGTGCTACTACTACTACTACTGCTGCTGCTGCTACGACCACAGCAACTACTTCTGCTACTTCTGCTATTGCTACTACAACAGCTACTACTACAACAACTACTACTTCTCCTACTCCTACTATTATTACTACTACTAATACTACTAGTACTATTCCTACTGCTACTATTATTATTACTACAACTACAACTACCACTACAACTGCTACGACAAGTACTGATACTCCTATTTATATATGTACTATTATTACTATGACTACTACTACTACTGCTACTATTACAACAACAACTACTACTACTCCAACAACTAGTACCACTACTGCAAATACTTCTACTACTGCTACTACTACTCACTATTACTACAACTACTTCTACTATAACTACTTCGACTGCTTCTACTCCAACAACAACAACGACTACTACTACTACTGCTACTACCACTACTACTACTCCAACTAGTATAACTACTACGACTACTACTACTCCAACTACTACTACTGCTACTACTACTACTACTACTCCAACTACTACTATCACTACTACTGCTGCTTCTACTACTACTAGTACCACCACTACCCTTACTACCACTCCGACTCCTATAACTGCTACGACCACTACTACTAGTACTACTACTACTACTACTACTACTATTACTACTACTGCTGCTGCTGCTGCTACTACTGCTATTACAACTACAACAAGTACTACTACTAGTCCTGCGACTACTACCACTACAATAAGAATAACTGCTTCTATTGCTGCTGCTACTACTTCTGCTACTACTACTGCTACTACTCCTACTTTTGTAGGTACTATTCCTACTGCTGTTGTTGCTGCTACACCTAGAACTACTACTAATAGTACTACTACTACTACTAATACTACTACTACTACAATAGCTACTACTATTGCTAGTACTACTAGTACGACTACTATTGCTACTATTACTACTACTACAACTGCTACTACTACTACTACTACTACTACTACTACTACTACTACTACTAGTACTACTACTAATACTACTACTATTACTATTACTACTACTACTCCTATTATTACTAGTCCTACAAGTACTCCTAATACTCTAACTACAACTAGTACTATTACTACTACTACTACTATAACACCTACAACAACAACAACAACAACTACTTCCACTCCTACAACTACTACCGCTATTACTATTGCTACTGCTGCTGCTACTACTACTACTACTCCTCCTCCTATTAATTCTACTACTACTACTACTACTAGCACCATAACTACTACTACTATTACAACTACCACTACTACTATTACTACTGCTACTACTATTACTAATACTACTACTACTACTTTTGCTATTATTGCTACTACTATAACTAGTGCTACTACTACTATTACTGCTATAGCTAGAACTACTACTATTCCTACAACTATGGCTACTGCTACTACTACTTCTATTACTGCTGATACTACTACTACTACTTCTGCTAGTATGACTATTGCTTCTACTACCATTGCTACTACTACTACCGCTACAGCAACTACTGCTATAGCTCCTACTACTACATCTCCTACTACAACCACTACTACTACTATAGCTATCGCAATAACTACTACTTCTCCTACTACTACTAGTACTATGTCTACTACTACTACCACTATTCCTCGTACAACTGTTACTCTTACAAATACTACTTCTTCTACTACCACCACTCCTTTTACTACTACTGCTGGTACAACTAATACTACTAGTACTACTATAGCCACTATCACTAATTTTACTACAATTGCTTCTACGTTTACAACTACTACTGCTACCACTGCTACTGCTACTATTTCTACTACTATTGCTACTGCTACAATTGCTACTATTGCAACTTCTACTGCAGCTAGTAATACTACTAGTACTACCACAACAACAACAACTACTACTACTCCAACTGATGCTACTACTACTATTTTTGCTACTACTACTACTACTATTTCTACTACTGCAGTTGCAAGTAGTACACTACTACTACAACTACTACTGCAAGCACTGCTTCAACTCCAACAATTACTACAATCACTATTGCTAATACTACGATTGCTACTAATTCTACTACAACTACACCCACTATGAGTACTACTGCTACTAGTACTACTACAACTACTACTACTCCTGCAGCTGCTACAGCTACTACTATTGCTACTAATGCTACTACTGCGACTATACCTATTGCTACTAGTACTACTATTACTACTATTACCTGCTTCTGCCGCCACTGCTACTACTGCTACTACTACTACTACTACTAATGCTGCTACAACTATTGCCAATGCCACGGCTGCTGCTACTACTGCTGCTACTGCTACTAATATTACTACTACTATTGCTACTATTACAACTACTCCTATTATTACTACTACTACAGCTACTACTACTACTACTACAACTCCTATTACTACGGCTGCTAATACTATTACTATTCCCACAGCTACTGTTACTGCTATTGTTGTTGATGCTACTACTACTACTACAACGACAACAACTTCTCACACTAAGACTACTATTGCTACTACTACTGCTACTACTAAGACTACTATGTCTACTAAATCTACTACCACTGCTACTACTACAACCACAACTACTACCACTACCTATACTACTACTACTACTTCTACTACTGCTACTATAACTATAACGACTAATACCACTGCTACTACCACTACAACAACTACTACTACCACAACAACTACTACTACTGCTGCTACTACTACTTCTTCTACTACTAACATGATTAATACAACCACTTTTAATGTTCCTACTATAGCTACTGCTACTACTACTGCTACTACTACTATTGCAACTGCTACTATAGCCACAATTGCTACTTCAGCTACTACTACTACTAATACTACTGCTACTGCCACGTTACAACTATTGCTCCTACTTCTAGTACTACTACAGCTGTTGCTGCTGCTACTGTTTCTCCAACTACTACTCCTACAACTACTACTACCACTACAACTACTACTACTGCTACTACAACTACTATAACTACTACTACTATAACTACTACTCTGACTAATACTACTATAACAACTTCTACTACAACTACTACCACTACTATCTCTCCTCCTAATACTCCTACTACTACTGCCACTCTTGCTACTGCTACTACTACTATTACTTTGCCAACTACTACTACTGCTGCTATTTATACTACATCTATCGGTACTACTACTACTGCATCTACTACTATTTCAACCACCGCTACTACAACCACTAGTACTACTTCTACAATTACTAGTACCACAACAACTACCACTACTGCTGCTCTAATGCTACTAGAACAACCTCTACTAGCACGACCTCTACTGCTACTACTTCCACAACTACTACGACTATTGCTGCTATTACCACGACTAATACTATAACAGCTACTACTACAAGTACTTCTACTACCGCTACGACCGCTACTACTGCTACTACAATTGCATCAACTACTACTGCTATAACTACTACTGCTACTACTACTAATACTACTATTGCTATTGCTTCGACTACTACTTCTACAACCGCTACTACTGCTGCTACTACTACAACTACTATTGCTGCTACTTCTACTACTACTAAAGCCCCAATCCTACTACTACTATTGCTGCTGCAACTACCACTACTACTACTACCCTTACTACAGTAGATACCACCACTACTGCTACTATGAATACAGTTATTGTTGCCGCAACTAATTCTACTTCTACAACTACTACTAATACTACTAAAACTACTACTACTAGAACTACTTCTACTATTGCTACTATTGCTACTACAACTACTGCTACTACTTCTGCTATGGCTAACTACTACTACTACTACTGCTGCTATAACAATTACTGTGACTACACTACTATTACTAATCCTACAACTACTACTATTGCAGCTACTACTAACACTACTAGGATAACAACTTCTACTGTTACAACTACTGCTAGTGCTAGTACTACAATTACTTCTTCTATTGCTCCTAAAACTGCTACTACCACTATGGCTGCTGCTACTACTACTACTTCTACTGGTACTACTTCTACTACTACTACTACTGCTACTGCTACTACTGCTATAACAAGTACTGCTACTGAAACTACTACTACAACTACTACTACAAATACTACCATTACTACCACTATTGCTACTACTACTCCTACTGCTACTATTACTACTACTATTACTTCGCCAACTACTACTACTATTGCTACTCCTACTACTTCTATTACTACTACTTCTACTATTACTACTAAAACTGCTACTGCTGCTAGTACTACTACTACTGCTGCTGCTGTTGCTACTATCACTACTACTGTGCAAATGCAACTAGAACAACCTCTACTATTACTATAACTCCTTCGACTTCAACTGTTGCTACTACAACTACTGCTACTTCTACTAAAGCTGCTACTACTAATACTAATACTACTACTACAACTGCTACTACTGCTGCTACTTCTACTACAGTTACTGCTGCTATATCAGCTACTACAACAACGACTAGTACTCCTGCTGCTACTTCTACTAACACTACTATTGCTGCTATTTCTACTACTATTACTACTAGTGCTACAACTAATACTACTACTACTTCAACGACTACAACTACTACTACTCCTCCTCCTCCTACTACAGCAGCTGCTGCTAGTGCTACTACTACTAATGCTACCATTACTACTACTATTCCTACAACTGCTCCTACTATTACTACTATTAATTTACATACTACAACTACTACTCCTGCTACTGCTACTGCTAACTACTACGACTATGATACATACCACAACTACTGCTACGACTATTCTGCAATTGTTGTTCTCGCTGCTACTACTAAAACGAACTAAGGACTGCTGCTACTACTATTACAGCTACTAATGTGCTACTAGTATACTCTCTAATAACTGCGCCTCCTCCTCCTCCTCCTACTACTACTACTACTACTACCACAACTACTGCTACTACTACTACTACTACTTCTGCCAATACTACCACTAGTACTACCACTACTGCTACTACTACTAATATTGCTATTGCTACTGCTACTAATGCCACTAATGCTACTACTACTACAACAACTACTACCACTTCTACTACTACTACTACTGCAACTTTTACTCTTACCACAACTACAACCACAGCCACTTCTACTACTAATTCTACCACCACTACTACTATTGCATCCCATACTACAGCTACTACTACTACTATTGTTACTACTACGGCTACTACTGCTACTAGTACTCTTGTTATTGCTGATGCTACTACTACTACTACGTTTGATACTGCTGTTACTACTGCTACTACTGTTACTACTAGTACTACTACTCCAACTACAACTACTACAACTACTACTACCACTACAACTACTACCACTTCAACTTCAACTACTACAACTGCAACTACTAGGACTAATAGTACTACAACAACTTCTAGTACTACTACTACAACTACTCTCCCTCCTCCTCCACCTGCTACTACTACTTCTACAACCGCTACTATTCCTACTATTACTACTTCTACAATTTTTGGTACTACAACTATAACTCCTACTGCTACTACTACTACTATTGCTATAGTTGCTACTACTAATGCTGCTACAACTACTACTACTACTCTGCTACTACTACTACTACTACTACTAGTACTACTGCGCTAATGCTACTAGAACTACCTCTACTACTACTACAACTTCTATGGCTTTTATTGCTAGTACCACTACTACTTCAACTACAACTACTGCTACTGTTGCAACAACTACTGGTACTACAATTGCTACTGCTACTTGTAATACTAATACTACCGCTACAACAACTGCTACTACTGCTACATCTGCTACAGCTACTAAAACAACAATAACTAGTACTGATGTTGCTATTTCTACTAATACTACTACTGCGGCTATTGCTACTACTGTGACTACTAGTGCTACTCCTAATACTACTAATACTACTACTACTACTACTACTACTACTCCTTCTCCTCCTACTACAATTGCTCCAACTACTGCTACTACTACTAATGCTACTACTACTTATACTACCACTACTACTTCTAACACTACTACTACGACTACTGCTATTACAATTACTTTACATACTACAACTACTACTTCTACTACTGCTACTGCTGTTACGCTTATTACATTATATACCAAAACTACTCCTACTGCTACTACTGCTATTATTGTTATTGCTGCTACTACTAATCTACTACTACTACTGGCACTACTACTGTTACTGCTACTAATGTCACTGCTAGTACAAGTACTCCTAATACTACTACTACTACTACTAGTACTACTGTTATTGCTGCTGCTACTACTACTACTACTATTGTTATTGCTGCTGCTACTGCAACAACTACTACTGCTACTACAATTACAGCTAGTACTATTACTCCAACTACTACTACAACAACTGCTACTTCAGCTAATACTACTATGACTACTTCCACTACTTCTACAACTACTACTACTTCTACCACTACTACTTATACTATTACTACAATAACTGCTACTATTGCTACTACTACTACTACTGCTACAGCTACGACTACTGCTACTACTATATCTACTACAATTGCTATTGTTACAACCACAACAACAACTACTACTAGTACCACTACTTCTACTACCACTACAACTAACACTACTACTACTACTATTGCTACAACTACCATTGCAACTACTGCTAGTAGTAATACAACTATTGCTGTTACTACTATAACTATTACTACTTCTTCGAATACAGCTGCTATTTCTCCTACCATGACTACTACTACAGCTACTACTACTGCTGCTGCTACTGCAACTGCTACTACTACCACTACCGCTGCTGTTGTCACTACCACTACTACTACTGCTACTACCACTACTACTACTACTGCTACTGCTGCTATTACTACTAATATTGCGGCTATGACTTCTAGTACTATTACTACTACTATTGCAGCTTCCACTATTTCTACGGCTACCACTACCGCTGCTACTACTACTACTACTGCTACTGTTGCTCCTGCTGTTGTTGTTGTTGCTGCTACAAACACTACAAATACTACTACTACATCTCTTAGAACTGCTAGAACTGCTACAATAATAATTACTACCACAACAATAACTACTACTAGTACCACCACTTCTGCTACCACTACGACTAATACTACTCCTACTACTATTGCTATTACTACTACTACTGTAAGTACTGCTAGTAGTACTATTATTGCTGCTACTAATACAACTGCTACTACTTCTTCTACCACAGCTGCTGCTACCACAACTACTACTACCGCTCCTCCTACTACTACTGCTACTACCAAAATTTATTGGACTGCTACTGCTAATGCTACTACTACTACTGCTGCTGCTGCTGCTGCTACTGCTGCTGCTACTACTACTGCTGCTGTCACTACCACTACTGCTGCTGCTGCTGCTGCAACTGTTACTACCACTACAAGTACTGCGGGAATGACTTCTAATACAACGACTACAACTACTGTAGCCTCAAGTACTACTACTGCTACTACTACTATTGCTGCTGTTGCTCCTACTATTGTTGCTGTTACTACTACCACCACTACTAGTACTACTACTACATCTCTTAAAACTACAAGAATTGCTACTACTATGACCGCTGCTTCTACTTCTACTACAACTTGTACTACTGCTACTACTTTTGCTATGACTACTACTATTAGTGCAACTACAGCTCCTATTGCTTCTATTACCGCTACTACAGCTATAACTACTGCAACTACTAGTTCTACTTCTGCCATTGCTACTACTTCTACTACTACTACTATTGTCATCGCTACTACTACTACTATTACTACTACTTTTGCGGCTGCTACTACTGCTACTCTACTACTATTGATACTACAACTACTATTCCTACTGCTGCTACTGGTTCTATTGCTGTACATACTATTACTACATCTATGACTACATCACCTTCTCCCAATACAACTATTACTATAATGGCTACTACTACTACTACTGCTACTGCTTCAGCTAATACTACTATTTGTACTACAGCTACTAATTTTTCTCCTACTACTACTACTACAAGTGCTACTCCCACTACTACTACTACTACAACTTCTACTACTACAACAACTAATACTTCTAGTACTACTATAGCTACAACTACAGTTGCAACTACTATGAGTAGTAGTACTACTACTGCAACTACTACTTCAAAAGCAACTACTTGTTTTACCACACCTGCTACTGCTATGACTATTACTACTACTACCGCTGCTGTTGCTACTACGACTACTACTACCACAACTACTACTGCTGCTCCTCCAGCTACTGCTACTCCTCCTACTGTCGCTGCTGTCACTAGAACTACTACTGCTACAACTACTGTTGTTGCTGTTGTCATTACAACTACAAATTCTACTACAAGTACTGTGGCTACAACTACTAATAATACTACTACCACTACTGCAGCTTCGAGTACTGCGACTGCTACTGCTACTATTACTGCAACTACATCTACTACGACTACTGCTACTACTATAACTGCTACTACTACTGCCACTGCTTCTACTTCTACTATTACTTTTGCTATGACTGCTACTACTACTGCTACTACTACTGCTACTACTCCTATTGTTGCTACTTTTGCTACTACTATTACTCTTACTAATAGAACTACAGCTACTACCACTACTACTAATGTTATAACTAGTACAGCTACTATTACAGCTACTATTGTTACTACATTTGCAACCACTACTGCTACTACTGCATTTGCTACTACTACTACTACTACTAAAGCCACTACTTCTACAACTGCTGCTGCTACTTGTACTACTACTACTACTCCTCCTCCTCCAACAACTAATGCAACTACTACTACAACTGCTGTTGGTGCTACTACTGCTACTGCTACTGTTACTACTAGTACATCTACAACTACTTCTCCTACTCCTAACACGACTGCTACTACTACAGCTGCTACAACTACTGCTATTGCTTTTGCTACTACTACTACTAGTACTACTACTATTACTATTGCTACAACTACTACTGCTACTAGTGTTACTACCATTGTTACTACTACTACTACTGCCATTGCTACTACATTATTACTACTGCTATTACTACTACCACTGTTGGTACAATTATTACTAATACTATTGCTACTACTGCTGCTATTGTTGTCGACACTACCACTACTTCTAATAGTACTGCTCCTGTAGCTACAACTACAACTATTACCGGTACTACTGCAACTACTAATGCTACACTTTCTATTACTACTACTACTACTGCTACTACTACAACTACTACAACTTCTACTACTAAGGCTGGTAAAATTGCTACTACTATTACTACAAATACTGCTACAATTGTTGTTGTTGTCGCTACTGCTACTACAACTAGTACAACTTCTCCGACTACTACTACTTCAGCTACTACTACTGCTTCTACAACTGTTGCTACTACTTCGACTACTACTACTACTACTACTACTACTACTACAGCTGCTGCCACTTCCGCTCATACTGCTACTACTGCTGCTACTGGTACTACTGCTACCACTATTACTACTACTACCACCACTACAATAATAACAACTTCTTTAATTAGAATTTCTACATCAACTACTTCTACTAGTCGTATTATTGTTGCCGCTCCTAATACTACTACTACTACTACTATCACAACTACTACTACACCAACAACAACAACTACTACTACTACTACTACTACTTCTACTATTATTACTACTACTGCTATTGCCACTACTACTATTACTAGTATTACTACACCTACTACTACTACTATTACTAGAAGTATTGCTGCTACTACTATTAGTATTACTTCTTCAACTATTACTCCTGCTACTACAACTATTATTGCTGTTATTACTACTACTAATACTACTACAACTACGACTACTACAACTACTAATACAAATGGTACAACCACTACTAATGCTATGACTCCTACTTCTACTACAACTACCAATTCTACTTCCACTACTCGAATGACTACTAATACTACTACTACTGTTGCTCCCACTACTACTAGTACTGCTAATCCTGCTACTCCTACTCCTACAACTCCTACTAGTACTACTGCTATTACTACAACTTGTACTGTAACTCCTACTCCAACTCCTACTCCTATCAGTCCTCCGATAAGTACAACTGCTACAACTAGTACAACTACGACTCCCCCAACTACTACTATCACTATTTCTACTACTGCTACCACTACTACTGATACTGCCACTACTATTACTATTATTACAACTATTACCACTACTACTCCTATTGCTGCTACTACTACTATTAGTACTACTACTACTACCACTACTACCACTACTGTTGCAACTGCCACTACTGCTACTATGTCTATTACTAGCTAAACTTCTACTACTCCTACTCCAACTCCAACTGCTACCACTACTCCTACTGCTACTATTACAACCACTACTCCGATTACTATTACTCCCATTCCTACCCTTACTACTACTACTAATACTACTACGACTACAACAACTATTACTACTACTCCAACTCCTGCTCTTGCCACTCTTACTACTACTCCTATTCCTACGCCTACTCGTACTAATGCTAGCACTACAGCTACTCCTAGTCTAATGCCTGCTACTACTTCTACACTATGACTACTAATACTACTATTACTACAATCCTACTACTACTACTACTACTACTACTACTACTACTCCTCCTCCTCCTCCTCCTCCTCCTCCTACTACTACTACTACTACTACTATTGCAACTACTACTGCTACAACAATAGCAACAACAACTACTACTACTTCTACTACCACTATTCCTAATACTACTGCTACTACTACTATTACTACTAGTTCTACAACTACTACTCCTACTACTATAGTTACTGCTATGACTATTATAACTATAGCTACTACTACTACTACTACTACTACTACTACTACTACTACTACTACTACATCTACCACTACTAATACTACTATTACTACTAATACTTTTACTAGTACTAAAGTCACTACAAATAATAATACTACTACTACTACTACTCTTGCTGATACTACTACAATGACAACAACAACTACTACTACTACTACTACTATAACTACAATTGCTACTTCCACTACTACTACAATGATAATAACTACTACTACAACACTTACAGCAATTGCTTCTACTACTCCAACCACTACTACAACTCCTCCTCTGCCTCCTCCTACTACTACTCCTTCTACTACTCCTACAACTACTACTGCTACTGTAACTTCAACTGCAACTGCTACTCCTTCTATAACTTCTACTACTCCAACTACTACTACTACTCGTACTATGACTACCACTACCATGACTACTACCACTCCTAATAGTTCTTTTACAACAACAACTACTACAATTAATACCACGACTAATACGATGACTATTACGACTACTACAACTAGTACCACAACTACTACAACTACTGCTACTACTTCAACTCCAACTCCAAAAATGACTCCTACAACTACTAATGCTACTAGTATTTCTACTAATGCTACTACTACTACTACTACTACTCCAGCTACTACTACTACAACTACAACTACTACCACTACTCCTGCTACTACTACTACTATGACCACTACTACTATTGCTAATACTATTACTACTCCAGCTACGACTACTTCTGCTACTAACTCTACTACTACTACTACTACTAGTAGTACTACTACAACTGTTACTACTACTAGTACGGCTACTACCACCACCACCACCACCACCACCACTACTACTACTACTGCTTCAGCTACTACTGCTGCTGCTGCTGTTGTTGTTGCTGCTACCACTACTACGACTACTACTACAACTAATACTCCTACCAATACTACTACTGCCATTGGTGTTACTGCAACTACTACTACTACTACTACTATTATTGTTATTGTTGTCACTACCATCACTACTACTATGACTTCCCCTGCTACTACTACTACTAGTACCGCTACTACTACTACTACAACTCTCACTTCTAGTACTCCTGTTACTACTACTACTGCGACTACAACTATAACTAGTAATCCAACTACTACTATTACAATGAGTACCCCTACTATTAGTACTTCAACTATTGCTACACTACTTCTTCTACTACTGCCACTACTATTACTACTGCTACTGCTTCTACTACTACTACTACTACTACTCGTCCTGCTAATATTACTGCTGCTACCACTATCACTGCTACTACTAGTAGTAGTACTACAACTATTACTACTTACTGCTGCTACTGCTCCAACTAATAATACTATTTCAACTACTAGTACTGCTTCTTCTAGTGCTACTACTACTACTACTAGTACTGCTACTGCTACTACTACTACTACTACTACTACTCTACTGCTATTACTTCAACTTTAACTTATACTACTTTGATTATTTCTACTATGACAACTACATCTGCTACTAATTCTACTATAACTTCTGCTACTACTATTACTACTATTGCTACCACCACCACCACTACTTCTACTATAACCCTACGTTTGATTTGGGATCGGGATTAGGATTAGCCTTTTTCAGAATTATTCTTTTCTTCTTGTAAAATTAATATTACTTATTTTACACTATTATTAAATCAAATTATTATAAAAAATTAAATATCTTTTTGCACTTTAAATTATTGAAACATTAATTTTGATAAAAAGATATTAGTTTACAAAAGTGGTTCACTAGTCTTGATCCTGATCCTGATCCTAATCTTAAAACAAACGGTGCCTAACTTCTTCTACTATTATTACTACTGCTGCTGCTGCCGCTGCTGCTACTACTAACACTACCCCTACTGCTATTACTGATACTACCACTACAACTAGTTTGACTACTACTAATGGTACTATTACCAATGCTACTAGTAGTATTACTACTACTGCTGCTGCTACAACAACTAATACTACTACTACTACTTTATCTTCGAGTACAAGTGCAACAACTAAAGTTGCAATTGCTACTACCGCTGCTTCTAATTCTGCTAACACTTACCCTACTACTACTACTACCACTAATATTGTCACTGCTGCTACTACTGCTACTATGACTACTATAGCTACTATCGCTACTACAGCTACAACTATTATGACTGGTGCTATTGGCCCTACAGCCACTTTTGCTATTGCAATTAGTGCTACTAGTCCTGCTAATACTACCTCTAATACAACTACAACTACTAGTCCTACAGCTACTTCTTTTCCAACCACTACGACTACTACTACTATTTCTGCTTCGACTACTTTTACTACTAGTGTAACTACTTCTGCTGCTACTGCTACAACTATTGCAACTTCTCCTACTTCTACGACAATTGCTACCATTAAAACTACTACTAATACTGTTACTACCACTACTACAATTCCAATGACAACTACAACCCCTGCTACTACAACGACTTCTAATACAACTACTAAAACTACAACAACTGCTGCTGCTACTGCTACTACTACCACTACTGCTCCTACTACTAAAACTATTGCTACTATTTCCTCTACTCCTACACTGACAATAACAACAACTACTCCTACTACTACAACTACAACTACTACTATTTTTACTAATGATACTACTAGTACTGTTGCTTCTGCTACCACTTCTATGACAACAACTACATCTCCTACTCCTACTACTATGGCTACTGCTCCTACTATTGCTACTATTCCAACTACTACTAATGCTACTCCAACTATTACAACTACTGCTACTACTACTACTACATTAACTATTATAGCTACTGCCACTACTACTACTACAACCACTATTGTTACAACTGATACTACTGCTACTACTGCTAGTACAGCTACTTATACTTCTACCGCTGCTACTGCTACTCCTAATGCAGTTGCCACAGCTCCTACTATTACTACCACTCCTACTTCTAATAGTGCCACAACTGCTTCTACTACTACTACTACTACTACTACTACTCTTGCTGCTACTTCTACTACTACTACTAATACTTCGCCTACTACTGTTGCTATTACTACACCTACTACTACTGATACAACTTTTGCTACTACTACTACTTCTACTACTACTACGGCTGCTACCACTACTACTACTACTATGACGACTACTGCTACAACAACTACTACTACTACTATTACTGCTACTACTATTATTAATACTACTACTATTACTACTACTACTACTACTACTACTGTGACTACTACTGCTACTACTACTACGACTACTATTTCTACAACTATTCCTACTACTTCTTCCCCTCCTACTACTACATCTACTACAACTATTGCTACTTTCAGAACAACAACTACTGCTCCTACTACTACTATAACAACTGCTGCTCCTACTACCACTACTACTACTACAGCTCCTACTCTTATAATCACTGCTACTATTTCCTTTACTCCTACACCGACTATTACAACTACTACTCGTGCTACTATTTGTACAACTACTATTATTTTTACTAATGATACTCCAACAACTACTAACAGTGCTTCCACTTGCACTACTACAACTGCAACTGCTGCTCCTGCTACTACACCTATAGCACCTTCTACTACTGCAACTACTCCTACAATGACTTTGACTACTACTACTACTACTAATACTACCCCAACTACAACTACTACTACTACTACTACTACTACAACTACTACTATTGCGACTATTACCGCTACTATTGCTACTGCTATAACTACTACTACTCCAACTACTACTACTACTACAACCACTATTGCTATTAGTGATACTCCTACTATAACTGCTACTACAACTATTTATACTTCTACTACTGCTACTGCTACTCGTACTACTGCTACTACTGGTACTATAATTATTGCCACTCTTACTTCTGCTAGTGCTACAACAACTTCTACTGCTTCTACTACAGCTACTACTACTACGCCTGCTTCTGCTTCTACTACTACTGCTAATACTGCGCCTACTACTATTGCTATTACCGCTTCAGCTACTACTATTGATACTACTACTGCTGCTACTACTATTACTACTACTATGACTGCTACCACTAATACAACTATACCACTACTACTGCTATAACTACTACTACTACTACTACTACTACTACTACTATTACTACTTCTGCTAAGGCTACTATGACAGCTACTACTACTGCTACTGCTACTACTACAACTATTAGTGCTACTACAACAACAACTACTATGACTACTACTACTAATACTACGACTACAACTTCTGCTACTACTACAACTACTGCTACGTCTACTACAACTTCTGCTACTGCTACCACTACTACTACTGTTATACTACTATGACTACTATAGTTGTTGCTACTTTTGCTACTACTGCTACTACTTCTACAACTACTGCTACTTCTGCTAATACTACTACTGCTACTACTACTACAACTATTACTACTTCTACTGCCTATATTACTACTTTTCCTACTCCTTCTACTACAACACCGGCTACTACTACTACTCCTACTTCTCCTACTACTACAACCTCTGCTACTACCACAAATACTCGTACTAATGCCACTACTATTGCAACTACTTTTGTTACTATTATTACAACCGCCACTACTACTGCTACTACTACTACTGCTACTACTACTTCTACTACTAGTACGGCTGCTTCTCCTACTGCTACTACTACTACTACTACTATTGCTACTACTACTACCGCAAGTTTTGCAACTATTGCATCAACTACTACTATTAGTACTACTACTACTACTATAACAACAACAACTACTACTACTATTTCTTGTACTGCAACAACTGCAATTGTAACTTCTACTACTACTTCTACAGCTTCAAATACAACTTCTCCTTTTACTACTTCTGCTACAACTACTGCAACTACTACAACCACTACTACAGCTGCTAGTACTACTACTACTACTAATACTACGACTACTACCACTTCTACTACTGCTACTAATACTACTACTAACACTACATTTGCTATAACTGCAACCGCTACTACAACAACGACTACTACTACTACAACTATTACTACTACTACTACTATGACTACAACAACAATAACTACTACTACTACTACAAAAATTACTACTAGTACTACTAGAATTTCCATTACCACTACTGCAATTTCTCCTACGACAACGACTGCAACTGCGACTTCTAAAGCTAATGATACTACAGCTACTACTACTTCTAATGCTAATACTACATCTACAACTGCTACTACTTCTGCTTCAAATACAACATCTAGTTTTACTACTTCTACAACCACTATTGCTAGTACTACTACCACTATGACAACTTCTAGTACCAATTCTGCTACTAATACTATGACTACTATGACTACAACAGCTACTACTATTGCTACTACTGATACTACTACTACTTCTCCTACTACTACCACTTCGGCTACAATTACTGTCACTACAAGTACTACTACAACTCCTACAACTGCTAATACTACAACTTCTACTACTACTACAACTACTACCGCTACTACTTCTACCACAAGTACAACTACGACTACCACTCCTACTACTACTTCTCCTACTTCAACTACTAATACAAATACTACTGCCACTACTGCTACTACAGCTGCTGCTACTGCTACTACGACTCTCACTACTACAACTACTACTTCTGCTGCTGCTACTACTACTACTGCTGCTGCTACTGCTACTACTACTACTACTACTTTTGGTACTACTATTGCTACTATTAATACTACTGTTACTGCTACTACTACTGCTGCTACAATGTCTAATAATACTTCTACTACTACAGCTACTACAACTATTGCTACAATAGTACAATCGCTCTTGCTACCACAACTACTGATACTACTATTGCTGCTACAAAAACTACTACGACGACGACCACTACTACTACAACAAGAACAACTACAACTACTACCACCACTACTACTACTGTTGCTACTACTACTATAACTATTGTGGCTCCAACTACTGGTATTACCACTATTACTGCTACTACTTCTGCTGCTGCTACTACTCCACCTACTAATATTACTAACCCAACTACTATTGCTGCTAGTATTCCTGCTACTTCTACTAAAACTACTGCTACTACTACTACTTCTACTACAACTTGTATTACCAGTATTACTACTACTGCTGCAAATACTACATCTCCTACTACTACCACTACTACCCCTACTTCTACTACAATGGCTAGTAGCACTACTACTATTACTACAACTGCTACTATGGCCACCACAATAACAACTAAAACTACTGTTGCTGTCGTTCCTACTACTCTACTGCTGCCGTAACATCTACTATACTACTACCACAACTATTGCTGCTGCTACTACTACTACAACTACTGGTACTACTACTACTCCTGCTACTACTACTACAACTACTACTCTCGCTACTACTATTTCGCCAACTCCAACTACTACTACAACTACTACTGGCACTACTACTAATGCCACTAGTACTACCACCACTTCGACTTCTATAACAACTATAGCTACTACAAATATGACTGCAACTTCTACTATAATAACAACAACTACTACTATTCTTAAAACTAATACAACAATTGCTACTTCTACTACTATAACTTTTTCTCCTACTATTGGTACACTACTACTACTACAACATTTGCTACTACTATTGCTACTACAACAACAACTACTACAATTCCTATGGCTGCTACTTCTACTACTACTGCCATAGCTGACACTACAACAACAACAACAACTACTACTACTACTACTGCTGCTGCTGTTGTTGCTGCTACTACTAATGCTACTATTACTAGTATTGCAACTGTTGCTATTGTAACTACTACAACTCCTACGACTGTTGCAATAGCTACTACTATTGCTTCTACTACTACTGTTACTAGTACTACTAATACAACTGCTACGTCTACTACTACTATTACTACTACTGCTGCTGCTGCTGCTGCTACTGCTACTACTATTGCAACTACTACTTCTACTACTGCACCTGCTACTATTACTATTGCTACTGCTACTACTGCAACTGATACTACTATTATGACTGCTACAATTATTACTACCACTATCCCAACTACTAAAACTACTACCAATACTAGTACTATAGCAGCTTCTATTGCTACTATTTCGATTATCGCTGGTACTACTACTACTGCTACTACTACAACTACTTCTACTGCTCCAACTACTACTACTACTTCTACTACTACTACTACTATTGCCACTACTACTACTATTGCTACTAATACTACTACAAGTATTTCTGATACTACTACTTTTACTACCAATATTAGTGCACTGCTACAACAACTACCATTGTGGCTATTGTTGCCGCTGCTACTACTACTCCTGCAACTTCTCCAACTACTATGACTACCTGCTACTACTACTACAACTACTACAACTACTATAATTGCTCCTTATGCAAATCGCACTATTACTATTACAGCTACTACTAATACTGCTGCTCCTGCTCCAACTACTAATGCTACTGCTACTATTATAATTACAATTGCTGCTGCTACTACTACTACTCCTACAACAACAACAACTACTACTGTTACTGCAACTACTAGGGCAACTACTATTAGTTGTACTTCTACTACTACTACTACCACCACTATTATTATTTTTACTAATGATACTCCTAATACTACAGTGACTACTTGTACTTCAACTTCTACTACTACAAACTGCTTGTCCTACTAGTTCTGCTACAGCCGCTACAATAAATACTACTACAATTACTACTTCAACTACTACTACTACTACCAATACAACTGGCACTACTACTATTACTATTGCTAATACAACTGGTACTACTTCTACTGCCACTACTATGACTCCTGCTGCTACTACTGCTACTACTACTTTTGCTACAACCACTACTACTACTACTACAACTATTGCAACTACTGCTACTACAGTTACTTGTATACTACAACTACAAATACTACCACAACTACTTCTACTACTAATACTACTACTACTCCTACTTTTGCTACTAATACTACTACTACAACTAACACCACTACAACTAATAATACTACTTCTAATACTACTATTGTTACTACTACTTCTACTACTACCACTTCTGCTACTACTATTTCTACTACTACTGCTACTACTACAACTACTACTACTATTACTACTATTACTACAAGTACAACTACAACTACTACAACTAATACTTCTACTGCTATTACTCCTATTACTTATGCGACTACTACTGTTACTTCTTCTACTGCGAGTACTACTAACACTACTCCCACTACTACTGCAACTACTGCTACTTCTACTACTACTACTGTTGCTATAATGACTACAACTACTGGTACTGCTGCAACACCTACTACTACTGCTGCTACTAAAGCTACAACTAGTGCGGCTGCTACAATTGCTACTACTGTTGTTGCTACAACTACTATAACTACTACTATTTCTACGGTTGTTGCTCCTACTACTACTACTACAACTGCAACTTCTGCTACTACTAATACTACTACTGCGACTTTTACTACTACTGCTACTGCTGCTGCAATTGAAACAACTACTATAGCCGTTGCTACTACTGCTACTACAGCTACTACTACCACTTCTGCTGCTGCTACTACCACTACTGCTACTACAACCACTACTACTACTAATATTGTGGCTACCACAAATGCTAATACAACTTGTGCTTCTAGAATTGCTACTATGACTATGGGTACTTCTTCTATTGCTATGATAGCTACAAATACAACAGCAACTACTACTTCTACTACTTCTTCTACTACTACTAGTACTACCACCACTACTGCTGCTACTACTACCACTTCTACTACTACTACCACTAATACTACTACCACTACCACTACTACAACAACAACTACTACTACAACGACTATTACCTCTACCACTATGACAATTACTACTCCCTCTACCATTGCTACTACTACTTCTACGGCGCTGTTGTTTCTATAGCTACTACAACTATTGCTATTTTTGCTACTACAGACACTACTTACTACTTCAACTTTTGCTACTATGGTTACTGCTACTACTACAGCTTATACTACTGCTGGTCTAGTCCTACTACAACTACTATGCCTACTACCATTTCTACTACAACTACTGCTGCTACTACTGATACTCCAGCTACAATTTCAACTTTTTGTGTGGCAAAGTCTATTTCTATTACTACTACTGCTACAATAGTTGTTACTATGACTACTCTCCAAAATAGCCATTCTTCAGACATTCCTTTTGTCATTTGGGCATTCTCTTGCGAAATGCCCTTCCTGTCCACAGAGGAAGCATTTCCATTTTCTATTTCTGATCAAATGCTTCTTCTTTTCTATCCTGATGTGGGTTTCATGGGGCTTTCCCCTGTATGTTGTGGATCTCCTTATCCCATACTTTTTCTCCCTTTTGTAGTAGCTACTACTACTGCAACTACTTCTGCTACTACGACAACTATGACTACTACGACAACCAGTAGTAGTACTACTACATCATTGGCCACTATTTCTACAACTTCTACTACTACTATTACTACTACTACTAGTACTACTACTAGTACTACTACTACTACAATCACCACCACCACCATTACTACTACAACTTTAATTTCTAGTACTACTACTACTACTTTTGCAACTACAACAACTGCCACTAGGACTATTACAGGAGCTACTACTACTACGACCACTACTTCTTCTAGTACTACTAATGTTTCTACTATTACGATTAATATAACTTCTACAGCAACTACTACTACTACTGCTACTACCACTAATGCTAATACTACTACTTCAACCACTCCTACTGCTGCTACTACTACTACTACTACTACTACTACTACTACTACTACTACTACTACTACTACTGCAATGCCTACTACTGCTACAACCAATACTGTGACTACTACCACCACCACTACTACTACTACTTCTGCTACTACTACTACTCCTACTTCAACTGCCACCACTAATACTACTACTACTGCTGCTATTACTACTACTATTATGACTACTTCCACTACTACTATAATT